>PVJH01006542.1:13468-100986 GCA_004026705.1 Nesogale talazaci | reverse complement strand
AGCAGTGATGCCCAAAAAACTAAAAAACAAAAACAAAAACAAAAAAACAATTTGTCATTAAGGGTTCATGGGGGAGGAGGACTGGGGAGGAAGGGAAATATGAGGAGCTGGAACTGGGGGCCTAAGTGGAGGGAGGATGTTTTGAGAGTGAGGATGGCAACAAGTGTGCAAAGGTGGTCTGCATGCAATTGACGTATGTATGGATCATCATGGGAGTTGTATGAGCCCCAATAAAATGATTTCTAAAAAAAAAAAAAAAAAAAGGAGCGGGTGAGTCCCGGTGGCGTAGTGGTTGTGCGTAGGACTGCGGCCCACTGGGACGGAGGTTCAATTCCAGCTCACAGGGCCAAAGGCTGGGTCTCCTACTCCCACCACCTGAGGGCAGTGATGCCTTTAAAAAAAAAAAAGGAGCAAGAAAGAGGAGCTCAAGTAGAAAAAATTTGAAATGAGGATGGCAACATGTGTACCAGTATGCTTGATACAAATGATGTATGGAATGTCTAAGAGCTGTAAGAGCCCCTGATAAAATCATTTTTAAAAACCTGCAAACAGAAATAACCTATAATCTGCTAATCCCACCACTGGTACATTTTTTTGAGAAATAAGATCTGTCACATGAATAAATATACACACATTGATGTCTATCACAGCACTACTACAACAGCAAAAAGATGGAAAGGTAAATGTCCACCAATAGATGAGTGGGAAAACAAACTATGGCCTATGCACACCATGTAATATAACATTAGAAAATAGAGATGAAGGGCTGAGCCCCGGTGGCGTAGTGGTTGTGCGCGGGACTGCGGCCCACTGGGACGGAGGTTCAATTCCAGCAGTGGGGCTGGGCCTCCTCCTCCCACCACCGGAAAGCAGTGATGCCCCCCACCCCCCCAAAAAAAAAAAAAAAAAGAAAAAGGAAAAGAAAATAGAGATGAATTTGCAAAACATCCCGCAGGACAGATGAACCTGGAGGATATTATGAAACATGGAATCGGTCACCCACGAAAGGGCAGACAGAACGTCTAATAGGGCAAAAAATCAAGGGAAGAGTTTCACACCTTAAGAAAGTCTTTGCTGGCTCTCAGGGGTGGAGGGGAAGATCAGGAGAATCACTAACTAGAGGACAGACCCAGAATAACTTGGGTAAAGGGAAGGGAGAAAGACAACTGGAAGAGGTCAGTGCCAGTAAGGCCAACGATGACATGGGGGTGGGGTGCCGAGCATAAGAGCAGACATGATTACATACACAGTTCTGCAATAGCAGCAAGAACATCCTCTGAGTAAGTTCATCAGGCGTGGGAAGGTGGATGGGACCTACCATGAGCTGATACAGATTTGACAGAAGGTATTTCTCTAGGTGAATTTATATGTGTTGAAATAAAGCCATAAATGCGGTGGAGCATAGACGGGGGGAAAGTTGTGAAAAGTTTGCAGCCATAATCAAGCCATCTGAGGGAAGAGGCAGTAGGCCTGGGGGCTCAGGATCCTAAGTCTTGGGGGACATCAAGGTCAACTGGAAACTCTGGCCTAAGGGAAACAACAAGAAGACTGCTCTACACCTTACTTCGGTGAGTGGTGACTGGAGTCTTCCAAGCTTGTGTGTGGCCATCAAAGGGACAAGTATGGGTCTCTCCCCGTTCGGAGCAAGGAGAAGTGAAGAAAAACAAAGATGCATGGAAACAATTGGTCCAAAGGGCTAATGGATCACTTGAGCTTCAGCTTCCACCACCTGAGACCCAAAGAATGCGATGGTGCTGCGGGCCCCTTTGAAAGGAATCGTCATAGGGCAGAGTGGGTGAAAAATGTGGGACAAAGCTCAAAATCATTTACAGGCCACATTACTGTTGTGGTAAAGACTAAGAGAACCCTCCTGCAAACCCTGAGTCATCCTCAGGCCTGGAACAAAGCTCACCCACGTGGCTCAGTTTTTAGCCCCATATAGTGTAAGGACCCCAGGGAGGAATGTCTTTTCAGACACATTAACCACAAGAGGTCCGAAGCACAGCATTTGGCCAGCCAGAGAATAGACAAGGGCATTAGAAATTGGGATCGCAATCCGTGTCAGGAAACAAATGTGTGAATTGTGGAATGGAAACCCAATTCACTCTGTAAACTTTTACCCACATCACAATAAAAACAATTTTTTGTTTTTGTTTTTGGGGCATCACTGCCCTCTGGTGGTGGGAGTAGGAGGTCCAGCTTTGCTGCTGGATTTGAACCTCCAATCCAGTGGGCCACAGTTCCGCACACAACCACTACCCCACCGGGGCTCAGCCCACAATTTTTTTTTTTTAAATGATGGAACAGGGCTGAGGCCCGGTAGCGTTAAGTGGTTGAGTGCGGAACTGCAGCCCACGGGCTTGGTGGTTCAAATCTGGCGGTGGCTGGGTTAGGGCCCACGACCACCAGAGGCAGTGATGCCCACAAAAAAAAAAAAAAAAAAAAAAGATGGAACAAAGCAAAAAGGAATAGAGTGTGGCTGTAAACAGCTCTGGTGAGGTCAGCAAAAAAAAAAAAAACATGCCCTTAACACCTGCCCACTTGGGTGATTCATCTGCTTTGCCAGTGTGTTTCCCACCACCTGCCATGCAATAGGGGGAGTTCAAAGTACATGCTTCAAGCATAAGGGACCCAAGACAGAGCTTCCAAATCAGGAAAGAAGAGTGGAAATTATGACCTAAGAGAACCAGTGCATGTAGTGAAGACCAGGAAACCCTTTATTACAGGGAGCGACTGGAGAGGTCGAAGATTAAACTTATCTCCAGTGCCTTCACAATGGAGAACTAGCAACAGGGCTAGGGTTTCTGATGTAGGCAGACTTTGCGGGTTCAAAAGGGAAGACACACTGATGACTGGTGCTGTGGGCAAAGGGGCTGAAGTGCCACTTGAGCAGTGAGGTGTGAGCGGGAGCTATGGAACGGGCTGCTGAGCCCCCCAGTGCAGGTGCGGCTGAGGTGCTGGTGTGATGGGAGTGGGTGTGACCAGACAGCTCCTCTGGTCCCTTCCAATCCGAAGTCTACAAGGCTGTGAAAGAACACAAGCTTACACCTGAGGAGACGGGGGGGGGGGGGGGGGGGGCGGATTTCCAGTTCCACTGCCCCTTCTTGACTAAGCAATTCCTGTCCATAGGACAAGTATCTAAAGATGGAAAATCATGGATCGGAGTTCATTGACAGATGCACTCTCTCCGTAACCTACCACAGTTCCTACTTTTCCTTCATCCCTGGTACTTTGGGCTTCTTCTCCAGGGAGCTCCTGGCTCCTTGGCCTGGGTGGGGAATGGCCTACGACGTTCTCTGCCCTGGTGTTTACACCTAAGGACCGATGTGACCACAAGTGTACACACAGTGGGGCAAGGAGACACTCGTTGGCAACCTGTGTCTGTTTTTAGTTTTTTCTAGTGTGAGAGTACATTTACATGCCGATGTCTTTTTTGATACCAAGAAAAGGAAATAGCATTTGTTTCTCATTGAGAAATCTAAAGGAGACTCATTCCCAGTTCTTGATCAAAGATACTGACAAATAGGTCCAGAATCAAAGTGTCTCACGTAGAAAGTTATGGTATTATTGTTTTTTTTTTCCAATGGAAATTGAGTTGAAGAAAACATGGGCCACTGAAAGGGAGGCCCTAGTTTCAGAGGAAGGCTGTCATTGCAGAGCTCCGGCAGTCAGTGGGCGGGCTGCTGGGGCACACCTCTCCTTCAGAGTGAGGGGCTTACACTAATGCACATTCAACCACTTAAGTTCCCCCCCAGGCATAAAACACGGGGAAGACCTTTGGAGTCAAAATGATAGCCCGCCCCCATTCAAAGGCAATCTTTTCTGGTGAAAAGACTGCACACATGTCCAGATGAAGCTGGCAACGGTGCATTCAAGAATAACATTTCCTTGCCAGTGGGGAGTAGCACGATCACAAGGTGTGTGTCCGAAGAACATTCTGACTTGGATCAGTTCCTAGCAACACAACGCTCACAAAAGCAGGGAGTCCCAAGTTAACTTATTCACCTTTCGAAAACTAAAGCTGCTAACAATTTCTGCAAGTCCCATACTTCAAATAACATACACACACGCTTCCACAGAAGACTAAAAATGCAAATACAGTGCCTGCATGGAGCCTCAGAAAATGCTACTGTGACATGAACAGAGTGGAAAGAAAGTGAAATTCTGGGGGGCCCCAAAATTTGAAGTATGGTCCAGAAGGTGCGGGCAGCTGAAATGCAGCAGCAGCAGGACAGGTCAGCCGTAGACTTGAGATCCAGAAAGTACTGGAATGATGGTGACATTTCCTAGAAAATGGCAGGGCTCAGTCAGACAGGTAGAAAGCCAACCTAGCACTCCCTCCATTCACTCAGCAAACCCAGGCAGATTGGAGGATGATCATAGCCGTTTTGGAGGGGGGACAGTGAAGCACAACCAGCTTGGATTCTAGTTTTTCTTTCAGGCTCCACAATTATGGTCTGCGAGTCTCCTTTCCTTCTTCCCTATTTTTTTTCTGGGCTGAGACTTATAATCACCTTTACATGGATGATTCTAAAATCATTACTCTAGTGATAACATATTGATGGGATTTAGCTACACATATGCTTATCAGATATCATGTGGATGTTCTGATTTAATTTCATGTTTAATATGATTTTCTTCATATTTCAGTCAAGCTCGAGTTTCTTTCTCAGCGCCCTCAGTTTCAGCAATTATTTCAGTTGTTTTAAAAAGTGTCTTCCAGGGAGAAGGGGAAAAAGATTAGCAGTTGATGCCAAGGGCTCAAGTAGAAAGAAAATGTTTTGAAAATGATGGCAACAAATGTACAAATGTGCTTGAAACTATGGATGGACGGATTGAGATAAGAGTTGTACGAGCCCCCAATAAAAGGATTTTTTAAATAAGTGTTTTCCAAAGTGGGTGATGCTGCTCCCTCTGGGACTGGGTGCTGGAATGATCTGGGTGGAGTGGGGCCGCACTCTATTCTGGATTATGGGCTATACAACAGCAGGTTTCAGTTGGCCAGTGGGCACTGAGAAATTTTTTTCTCCTTTCTTTCGGGAAAGGAGGTGGCGGGCCAAACAAATTCAGGAACCCATCATTTTAAAGTGCTGAAGAACACGTTTTCTTAGAAGGCTAAGGTGCGCCTGACTAAGCCATGGTATTTTCTAGTGCTTCCCATGCGTGTGAATGTTGGACACCGAATAAAGAAGAACAGGTACGTTTCGATTATGGGGCAGGAAGAGGTACCGTGCACTGCCAAAAGAACAGACAAACCTGTCCTCGAAAAACAGCCAAGAATGCTCTATAGAGACAAGGATGGTGAAACTTTGTCTCACAAGGATGTTGTCGGGCTGAGGCCCGGTGGCGAGTAGTTGTGCGCGCGGGACTGCGGCCCACTGGGAAGGAGGTTCAATTCCAGCAGCGGGGCTGGGCCTCCTACTCCCACCACCGGAGAGCAGTAATGCCCCCCCCCCCAAAACAAACAAACAAACAAACAAGGATGTTGTCAGGAGACACCAGTCATGCTTGGTAAGGTCGAGGGGCAGCAGAAAAGAGAAATAAATGCTCTTCACCAGATGGACCGACAGAGTGGGTACGACAATTATATAGAATAATCACGAGCAGGTGCAGGTCCAGGAGCGGGCAGGGTTTTGTTCTGTAAACAGGTAGCTGTGACTAGGCCAAAACTCCTCAGCACCCAACAACAAAACCTATCTGAAAGGACCCAGATCAAGTGTTCACCAAGTCCTACCAATTACAGTCCAGATAAATGAAACCAAAGTTTTAAAAGAATCAATTTCTGGTCATTTTCTTATTTAAAAATCTGTTTATAATTTGGCGATGATTCAGAAATAAATTATATCTCATTATACTTAAAATAAAGCTTTCAGTGTATTACACCCATCTCTACCTAAAAAAAAAAGTACTCAAAGAAAAAAAAGATACTTCTTTATAATCTTGAGGTTAGGAAGATTTTTTGAAGCATGAAACAAAGAAGTTGATATAAAAACTAAATAGTCAATGCTTAAGAATAGAAGAAAGCAATCGGACAAAAAGGGACAAAGGGTATGGAAAAGTAATTCCTAAAATAAGAAATGTAAATGCCATTCCCTGAAACCTAATGTTGAGAAATATGAAACTTAAAGCACTACACTTTATCATATATCAGATTAAGATACACTAAAGAGACTGTAACGTGCACAATGGGCAAGGCAACGTGAGACATACTTAAACTTTGCTGGAAGGCAGATGACGAGGGCAGGGGAGACTGGATTCCAGTGCTAACTGCAAGGCTGATGGTTCAGACCCACCAGTGGGGTGGGGTGGGGCTGTAAAGGTCGATAACGGAACCAGACAGAATTACCGAAGTGAAGACCAATCTCTCAATACCAATCTATTAGAGGAAGAATCAAAGCGAAGAAAGAAAACAACAGGGTTTTTTTTAGATAATAATATCGGCAGGCTTTAATAACACACTCTCCAAGAAGGGCAAGAGGAAAAGGAGGCTTTCTGGTCCAGTAGAGATTCACAAAGCTTCAGAACTCTTATATACGGAAATCATGTATGAATCAGAATCGTGTCAATGGCAGTGGGTTGATGACTTTCTCTTAGGGAACTCTTTGATCTTAGGCCTCTTTGGTCAGATTTTAAAACTTTTAGTAGAAAACAGCCCAGCTAATCTACATTTTAAAAATTATCAGTCTATCCACTCCTGTGATTATATCCTTTACTATGATTAATGCTGATATCCTTCCTGCCCTACAATAATTGAGATTAGTCTATTATTTCCTCCCCACAGCCCCCCCATCACTTCCCTGGTGGGAGTAGGAAGCCCAGCCTTGCTCCTGGAGAGCTGCTGCTGGATTTGAGCTATCAACCCTGTGGGCCGCAGTCCCACACACAACCACTGCACCACCAAGGCTCAGCTCTATTATTCTTTATAGAGAACCAAATCTTAGTATGCCAATCAATTTGGGGGATTTATTAATTTATATATCCATATTAATGTGCTCCCCCCAGATTAGAATGCTTGTTATTTTCCCATTAACCTTGTTTAGCAAAAATATAATCTAAAGCTTTTTTTTTCTCTCAGTAGCTACTTGGCTATGCTAAAACTATAATTATTAGCTTTTAACTTAGACTTCAAAAAATAATGTGGAAAAATGGAAATAAAATAGAGCTTTCTGAAACCCTCTTGTATGGTGGATAAATCTGAGAAAAATGTATTAAAGCAGCTTACTTTTCCTGTCCTTCTGTCTAATCTAAATGACTGCATTCAGATACAGGAAAACCCTAAACAATCTGATTGAAAGCATGTAGTAGTCATTCTGGATGTTGTGAAAGGACTCTCTTCTTTGGAAATTGTGAAATGGGGCACAGGGTAGATGCTCAAGAAAAGCAGTGTCTAATTAAAAAAAAAAATCTTACCGTCTCCTTGTTTCGGAACTTGTAGTTCTAATCTCCAGGCTAAAATGAAAAACTGCGGATGGAGATGCAGCAATTTTCCTGCATTGCAGGGTGGAATGTCAACTGGACAGTAATCATGCCTTGTTTTCACTGTCCTCGGATGCTTATGATCAATACTCATGATGACAGCAGCCGTCAAGAAGTCACATAACCCCCTGGACTGGGGAAATCTTGACCAGGACCTTTAAAGTGCTCCTGAACAAGGATGTCCCTTGAGTGAGGGCCCAGAGCCCCAAGGTTTTCAATCACGTGAGAGCTGGGCGGGAGTCAGCAAGCTGGGTCCGGGAGACCCGGGGCCTCTGCATTCGAGCACTGGAGAAGAACCCTGACTGGAATCATAGACACATCTGGTCAAAACGTCCCCAAGAGCCAGGACGGTGAGGATTCCTCTCCCTCACTTTGGACACGCTATCCGGAGGGACCATCCCCTGGGGACAGGATCTGATGCCTGGTCAAGAGGAGGGCATTGGGCTGAGCCCTGGTAGCCTAAGTGGCTGAGTGCGGGACTGCAGCCCGAGGCCTTGGCGGTTCAAATCCAGTGGCGGCTCTCAGGAGCAGCATTGGGTAGTGCCCATGACCACCAGAGGCAGTGATGCCCACAAAAACAAACCAAAAAAAAACCAAAAAAAGGGGAAGGCATCAAGGAGAGGAAGAGCCTCACGGGGATGGACTGGCTGGAACTGCAACCATGGGCTCCCTGTCGTTTGTGCTGTGCAGAGGGGCCGAGCTGACTTCTCAGCACTTCACAGGAAGTGGCTATGGCTGGGCCACCATTACTGACTGCGCTTTTTTTTTTTTTTTTAAAAAGGGGAAATGCAGAATAGAACTTCAAATTCTCATAGACTTCACACTTCCTAGAGCCATGAAGGTTGAATGAAGTGATGGTCCTGAGATCATCTTTAAGCCTTTAACAGAAAAACAGCCCCTCCTTCAAGTCTTCGTAAAATCAATCAGCAGTTTAGCTTACCTCATAAAAAATGTCTGCCTTGAGCACAGTGCTCCTTTAAGAACCATTTGTATGGGGTCAGACTGATCATAGCTATTCACACATGGGGGGGGGGGGGCAGAGGGGACAGTGAGCTTATGTTATAAAGGAGAAACAGCTCAGGAAAGGAGGACATGGTTACACAACTGGGAGAATGTAATTCATGGTCAGTGTAGAATGCTAAGTGTAGAAACTTGTGTAGGTGTCTGTTTCACTGTGTATTATCCTCATGATAAAACCTAGATAAAATTGGGGCTGAGCCCTGGTGGCATCGTGGTTGAGTGCGGGACTGCGGCCCACTGGTTTGGCAGTTCAAATGCAGCAGCAGCTCTCCAGGAGCAAGGCTGGGCCTCCCACTCCCACCAGAGTGCAGTGATACCTCCAAAAAAACAAACAAACAAAAAACCTAGATAAAATTATCAAACTCCTAAAAAGACACAACTACCACACATAGTAAGTAGGGAATCAGAAGATATCAATAACAAAAAAAGACATTGTGTTAGTAATACAATTCATCCCATAAAGAAAAATCCGATGCTTCTTCAATGGTAAACTATACTATACTAAACATCTAAAGAATCAACTGAGCCTTCGCAAGCTCTTAAACAACAAATATGAGGAAAGGTCAACTCCCAACTCATTCTATGAGGCCAATACTGAGACAAAACCAATGACAGACCAAGATCCCATAAAAATAGATTTGCCATAGGCCTCAGCAGATACTGTTGAGTGAGACTTATCTCAAAAATGCATGGTTGGTTCAATACAGACATTATCAATGTAATATACCATATTAATCACCTCAATACATTGAAAAAGCATATGGCAAAATCCAAAACCCTTTCATCATAAAGACTCCATAAACTAGAAAGGGAATTTCCTCAACATAATAAAGGGCATCCACGAAAACTTAAATTACCATCACCTTTAGTAACCAAAAAGCTTTCCTACTGAGATCAGGACAAGTCAAGAACCACTTCTAGGGCTGAGCCCCGGTGGCGTAAGTGGTTGAGTGCAGGACTGCGGGCTTGGCGGTTCAAATCCTGCGGCAGCTCTCAGGAGCAGCACTGGGTAGCATCCACAACCATCAGAGGCAGTGATACGCCCCCCCCTCCCCCCCAAACAAAACAAAAAGAACCACTTCTATCCAATATGGTTATATAATTTACGAGCCAATCATTCAATGGGATGCCATGTTGTGGTTTAAAAATACATGGTAAGTATATAGGTAAATTTTTGGAAAGATAGTGGGAATATTTTTTTTGGGGGGGGGCGCATCACTGCCCTCTGGTGGGAGTGGGAGGCCCAGCCTTGCTCCCGGAGAGCTGCTGCTGGATTTGAACCACCAAGCCAATGAGCCACCGTCCCGCACTCAACCACACTGCCACCGGGCCTCAGCCGAAAATATTTTTAAAAGGGTGCAAGTCATAGAATGTTATGATTCCATTTGCGAAGCCTAAGCATTATAGAGTGGTATATACATAAAAATGAAGATTTATCATCAGACATTAAAATCTAGAATGTTCACACATCTTGATGTGTGCCTGGAATGCTTCATTTATACAATTGATTGTCCTGCCATAACTTTTCACTGGCAGTCTTTCCATTCACAGGGATCCTGATATAGGTGCTGAATTTGCACGATCGTTAATTATGAAGGCTTCAAACTTGTCAAAAATCAGTATTTCATGAGGCACGTATTTCATTTTAGAATTAGGATATAAAATTCTACAGATATATCAGGAACATAAAAAGAAAAAAAGCATAGGACGGTTGTCGATTGCCAACCTCCTCTGTTTCCCCAAGTTGCCGCTTTCTATCCGTATCCAAATATAACCACTTAGGAATTCTCAATTTCCAATTTACTAGAAGAACCAACCAGTCTCTTCACCTGGATCCCCACAGTGTTTCGCTGACACCTGTTAGAACCTGTGGCCCAGCAATTTGTTTCCTGAGTGGGCACCGTTTACATCTTCCCACCTACTTAGCACACTGCAGTGCTGGACACAGAGGAAACTCACGCTAAATGTTTGCACGACTAAGACAACTTTGTTCCCCTTCCTTCTGATCAATTCACTATTTACATAGTTTGGTTTCTGAAGCCCCAAAGTTCTTAAAAAATAAATTTGAACAGTTCTGGGCATCGAGCCCCTCTTCCCACTGAACATAATTGATGACATATGCCATTTATGGTATACCATTTAATATATCGATGACATTTACTCAGCTGTTCCTAGGATATCATTTTATCAGTTGTGTAGGCGCATCTCAATTGTCCTCTGTCCTTACTACTTAAGAAAAATCTCCTGGACACCTCTGTTGTACGTTAAATGTTTTTGTGTCTAGAAGTGCACCACTTCCAAATATTCCTTCAAGGTGACTGTTATGGTCATTTTCATATTTAAAGAGAGCATATTAGATAGGAGTGCAGAATAGTCCCTGGCAACTATATTTTAACACTACCGATCAGGAGTGCTTCTCAATGAATTGGCTGTGTCCATTGAAAAAAATCCAGTAAGTGCTTTTGTCCCAACCACTTGATCTTTCCAAGAGAAGTTCAATACAAGCCTCCACCAACTGATCTAACCACCCTATTGTCATCCCTGGATAGAGAGAATCAAAGTATCCACATTCGTCAGGTGAAGACAGAACTTCTCTGCAATTATTATGCTCCAAAGATTAACCAGACTATCTACCAGCATTTGTTATGGAAGTCCCAGTCACTTAAGGCCTTTTGTGTTGTCGAACTAGAGCTAACTCCCTGCTCTTAGGATGATGGCTTGCTTCCCTCAAAGCCTATGGCAATTCTAGAATCACTGTTATTAGCCCCTAGCCTGATAGAAATGCTATCTACCTCCACAGACTAAGGTCGGTCTTTTCACTCTGGTTACATAGTCACGTAGATATTCCTAAGACCATCCCTCTCATCACCACGTAGCCCTTAAGACAGCCCTCTCCTGTGATGTATGTCTTTGCCTGTAATTGGAGGCCTGGCTTGGCTCCAGAGGGTATATAGGGATAGGACATAGGAGAGAGAAAGACCTCCCTGACTACCTCAAGTCTACCTCACAGAAGCCTGCTTCGTACCAGCCTGTCTTTATCCAGGCTGCCCCACGTGGACATCTAGTGTAGGTGAACTTGTATCATGAAAGGATATATATATATATATATATATATATATATATATATACACACACACACAACTTGTAATGCTCTTTTCTCTAATCTCTATATTGGTGTTATAATAAATAATAACTATCACTACACAACTGCCTGTTGAACCCTTACGGCAGGTATATCAGAGGCCTGATCACCCCGGTAGATATTCTCCTTTGTGACTGTCATGATTTTATCAGGAGGTAGCAGGGGTTTTAGAGACAGTTCTGCTACCCAGCTATTTACTTTAAAAGGGTTAGGGTTCACCAATCTTCTAAATCTAAAATAATTACACTAGGAAGGCACTAAATTTTAACTGTTTTATCATTACTCCTCCTAAAGTAGTAACTGAATGCATCAAATGCAACTGATTTATATTGCTGAGTGCATCAGGAAGTTTAAGGCTGAAAGTTAGATGTCTATGGCCCAGTGCTGGAAGTCTAGAGACAGACTACTAGTGGTCCCTAATAGTGACCTTGAGTCAGGAAGAAATCCTGACCCTACACTTGTGTGTGTTCTGGGTCACCTGGTGATAAGAGATGGAGTGATCTTCTATTTAGTGTTGGGGGCTGGTGGCCGCCCAGGCCAGGATTATGGACGTAGCCAAACTTAGCAGTTTCCTTATTGCATCAGCCGCCCTGAGACCCCGCCCTGAGACCCCTGGCTGCTGCAATTCCCTGATAGCCTGAAGTAACTGACCTTTACTGCCATTAGGTGTTACACTGACTGCTCATTGGTTTAAAAGCACACCGTATTTGGAATGGAATGTGTGCCCTCTACCTCATCTCATGCTCTGAGATAAATACTGCTGGCTGAGCCTTGAATAAACGGAGTTTGATCAGAATTTGTCTTGCTCCCTGTCTCTGTGTCTTTTCTTCATCCAGGTTCGTCGCTTCCTAAGGTCCCCACGTGAAGGTCTCGCTGGCCGAGACCCCAACAATTTAGTGTCTGTCTCAGTAAGAAACCTCAATTTCACAATAAGGTATAAGCCCTGCCCCTGGCTCTTAATCGCCGAAACTCAATACTCCTCAAAAGCTTTACTATGGGAAATAACACAATGTAAAACTGTTTAGACATTAATTCCTTTTCTCTAGATTGAGCGTTTCCAAATATTTTGGACTCTGCAATCGGGCTGACAAAACATTTTTGAGCACAAATTGCCAAAACAGGTATTTATTTATAAATTATGTAACTACTGTACCCAGATAGTATAAAACACGCACGGAGATATAAATTCTGAAGGACTGAGAAAAATGAAATTCTAACATTTTTCTTTCTGTTTTCCTTGGCAAGCATCCTTCTTTGAAGAAGACCTGTATAAACACTTCAAATTTTGTTGGTTTAGGGCAACTGTTTTAGCGGCCGGGTTGCCCCTAACTGCCTTTCCTGCGATCCCAGGCCTAAGGAGTGCCGTCTGACCCTGACCCTAACCCTGGCCGGGGCTGGTGCCAGATCTATCAGAAGGCTGCTTTTGAGGACTCCCTGTGCCACTTCAGTGCCTGCTGTCTGAGGAGGGACTTCTGAGGTCCAAGACCAGAAATATCTGGTGTGCTTTGGTGGAGTGAACCTTAGGGCTGGTAGTTCAAAACCACCAGGAGCAGCTCCTCAGGAGAAAGATTGGGCTTTGTACAGTCTCAGAAAGCCCCAGGGGGCCGCTCTGTGTCAGGACGGCAGTGAATTTAGTGTGCTGGTTTCAGAACGTCTTTGCTGAGAGGTGCCGCTGAGTTCATTTGGACTCGCGTGGGCCACCTCTTGCTGCAGGGTGGAAGGAGGCGGGCAGTGCTCGGCCCGGGGCAGACTGCCTGCGCGCTCTCCCGAGGAGCCCAACCACCCACCCCCGGAGAACTGCTCCCAAACTTCCAGGGACATGAGCTGCTAGAGAACGCGAGGCCCGCTTTGTGGGTGCATTTCTCTTCCCTCTGGCTTCAAATGGTTTTCCCATCGCTCACCACTTTTCACTTAGTTTTTTAATCATACTGCTCAGGTTCAGGCTTGGCTTTGTTTTAATTTTCCCAATTCTTCATCTACTCAAAAAAAGAAATCTTACTCAATCATGGGTATCTGTGTGTGCACGCTTGAAGGTGCTTCCAGCTGGGGAGGGGTGAAGCAACAGGAGGAGGGAGGTCGCTCCACCCTGGCGGCGGGCGCCCGGGGCCAGAGCTCTCCTGTGCAGAGCCGGAGGCGGCGAGTGGCCGAGGCCCTGGACCCCCGCGTGGAAAGAATGACAACTCACAAGAGCGCGGTGCTACACTTTCTCACTCTTTTCCAGGAGGGAAGAAACGTTATAGTGAGGAAAGGGCAATCGGCTTTTTTTTTTCACCTGTGTGCAATGCTTAACTTAGAAAGTCCATGAAAAAGGCGGTCCCAGTGTCAGATGGAAATTGTAGCCATGTACCTGGATGTTCCTCCTGCGGGTGTGTTCGGCGGCCATGTGAAAGTGATCCAGGGGCACGGCTTTCTGGCTCGGCTTGCACCGCTTCTCCAGGCACCTCTTCTGCTGGTTGGTGATGCTGCTGTACAGTTTAATCCGCCGAGGCGACAGGCACACTCTCTCGTGGCCAAAGGCTTGAATCAGCCGGGCGGTGTCGATGGTGGAAATGGAGCTGCTCCTCTCGTGCACGGCCACCTCCTTGTCGGTCTGGGTCAGGTACTCCGATTCCACGGGAGACGTGGTGGTGGAGAGGAGGTTGGTGGCAGTGTCGGTGAGCAGCTCACTCTCCTCGGAGGGCCGGGACTCCGAGGAAGTGTTACTTCGACAGTTACAACTTGGCTGCTTTCTCAGGATGTACTTATTAAATTTCACATGCTCAAATTTGATCTGATTGGGTCTCTCAGCTTGATGTGTACACGGTACGCTGCCTTTTGCCGACGCGTCTACGTTCCGGTGGCATCTGTCGACACCTTTATGCCGCTTCTTTTTCGGAAGCTTGCTTTTCTGCTGTTGCTGTCTGTTAGACCACCCCTTCATGTCTCGCTCCTCTCTGCGCGCACCGAGTCCCATTTCCGGGGCCTGCAGAGAATGTGCGACGGGATTCTGAAGAATCCGAGCCAGTCGGTCCAGACGCTCCACCAGGGAGAGTTCTTTACCGTGGGAGAACGCAGGTGGTTTCTGGTGCCGTTGCCTCTCCTGATACTGGGCCCAGAGTTCATTCAATGTCCTTGTGCCCTGAGCTGTGGGCTCAGGGGTGAGCCGATGGTCTCCTTTCTGATCAGTACTTTCTCTGTTACATTTGAGAGGGTCTCTAGCTGGGCTTTTAGGTGCACCGGCCACTTCTTGGTTCCCCAAGTTCACATTGATACGGAGGCTCTCTATTCTGGTAAAATCCATCTTAGTCTTGTCCACACTTTGATATGGAGGAGAAAGACAAGAGTCTTGCCTCATGAAAACGCCCCTTTCCAAGGATTCTTGGCAAAAGTCCTGATCACTTGGCAGGTGCACTGGATGATGGAAGTAAAACTGCGCTGACCGGAAGACCGAATGGGTGGTGTTTTCCAATTCTGAAAGACACCTGGATTCTGAAAAGGAGAAAGAAAAGAACGATTATTGGAACTCTGCCTAGCATGTTTACATTCTCTTTCGAAATACTGTCCACAGTTGGCTCTGTAGATATGGAACAAAGACTAAAAGAAGGAACAGCTGATCTACACAAAACTCCAACTCAACTCCTTTCCCCAGTTGCTTTTCCCTGGACTGGCATCATTTTCCCTTTCAACTGGTCCTTCTGTTCCTTAAACCTCTCTCGTCACCTCCTTCTCCTCTCAGTTCTCATTTCACAGTTCATGTCTTCTGAATGCGTTCAGCGTGAAGACTTTCTTCTCCCATTTGGAGGACGGTATTATGGATTCTAGTCTTTCTTTCTTTCTTTCTTTTACAAGTTCTGCTGAGCTTGGTCCCGCCTTCCTGGCTATGGGACCTGGACCGGTCCTGAGGAGCGGCTTACGGGAGAAAAGGAAGGGCAAGGGGGCATGCAGGAGAGTGCACGTGTGACAGAGATCCAGTTTACTACGACACAGTATGCAGAGCAGCGAAGCGTGCGGACCTCAGGCACTCAGACAATACACTGAGCCAAGTGTGAACTGGGCACAGGAATATCCCGACAGCTTTGTGGGAACTTCTCTAAGGAAGTGTCTGGCAAGCAAGAAACAAATGGTGTCCAAATGGTGACAAATCACAAGGTGAATATTAAATAGAAGGCAGGAGATGCTCTTGAGAGAAGCATATTCTCAAAATTATGTGTGAAGAAGCAAGGGTATGTAGGAAGTAACTTACCAACATAGAGAATTACATGTGAAGAGCTTGTTCCTGGGGAATTGCATGTATCTGCCTTTCTCTTAACTAACAGTTAAAGGGTGAACTCTTCTAAAGTACCGGACAGCTAAGATACAACCAAAAAAGCCAACTCCCAGCATGACAAGAACTAAAGGGGTTATTATTATTATTATTATAAAGAATAATTTATAACTTATCAAGGGTTCATGAGGGAGGGAGGATGGGGAAAGGAGGGAAAAACAAGGAGCTGATATCAAGGGCTCAAGTAGAAAGAGAATGCTTTGAAAATGATGATGGCCACATGTACAACATGTGCTCGACACATGGATGGGTGAATGTATGGCTTGTGATGAGAACTGTAAGAGCCCCTAATAAGAGCATTTAAAAGAAAGAAAAAAAGAACTAAAGGAATTTTGTCAGTTTTTAGAGAGGTATGTACAGCCAGGTAGCTAAGAGAAGAGCAGAATGCCTGCAAAAGGCAGTTTTATGTTAATATCTTAGACTCAGGCTGAGCCCCGGTGGCGCAGTGGTTGTGCGCGGGACTGCGGCCCACTGGGACGGAGGTTCAATTCCAGCAGTGGGGCTGGGCCTCCTCCTCCCACCACCGGAGAGCAGTGATGCCCCCCCCCCCCCGCCCCCTCAAAAAAAAATCTTAGACTCTTTCTGTCTGGAGAATGCACATTCAGTTTTATTGCTCTGTCTCCGACCTGTGAGAGCCTTCCCTCATGAGAGTGGGCCCTCCAAACTCCGTGACTTTGGGCGGAGAGAAATGGGCCGTTCACATGTTCATCCACTTTCTTAACTTCCCACACGGGGCCACTGCAGAGACACGGTGTCTTGTCGGCAGCATATCCATCCTGGCTGTGAGCAGAGATAGAGGGATTTCACACTACAAAGACCGCCCCAAGAAAGATCAGCTCCTGATTCCCTTCCTTCCTGCTCTGGGTGTGTTGGAGGGAAAGCTCGAGGGAAAGCAGGATAGCTTGGGACTAAGGGCTTGTGCTCTTTCTCATTATTATTCACTCTCTCTTTTTAAGATCAGAAAAAGTGGGGCATGGAAAAACTTTGAGATTTAACCCTGGCTCTTTTTAAAATTACAAAGTCTTGTATTGGGGTTCCCATTGTCTTTGTCAGTCTTTAGTTTTAGGTCTTCTTAAGACAGCTTGTGTGTGTGTGTGTGTGTGTGTGTGTGTGTGGTATCACTGCCCTGGTGGGAGTAGGAGACCCAGCCTTGCTCCTGGAGAGCTGCTGCTGGATTTGAACCACCAACCCTGTGGGCTGCAGTCCCGCACACAACCACTGTGCCACCAGGGTTCAGAGTTCAATATCTTTAAGGGCGGGTTGCAGTCATCCCCTAGCTCCGATGTGGTTAAACAATTACATGGTTTAAACAGGGCCTTGACCTAAGGGCATGGGTTCAAAGCATTTTGCAGTGTAGGTTCTTTTTTTTCCTTAAATTTTTCTTTTTTTACAGTGTAGGTTATGACCACATGCTGTTTCTAAAGAAAGCTAAAGTCATCTAAGATAAGATAACCTCAACAGCTCTGTCTGTGGCTGCATTCCAACCTCTACAGCAACCACCAGACCCTGACAAGATAGGACAATTTCAGGTTTTTCATCGCCCTGGTCCAGCAGGAAGTAATTACGGAAGATTACCTTCTGCTTTATTCCCTATTATCAAAAGGCAGGAGTAATAGGTGCAGCTGGTGGAAGAACAGTTCTCAGCCATTTACAGACTTCCCTTTCCCCTGCTGCCCCTCTGCCACCTTGCCTTGCATCAGAGAATTCCTGGGCCCCGCAAATGACTGCATTCAAACTCCCCAATCCAGAGAAGGCCCAGTGCTTTTACAGATTCAATGATTAATTTCTGTCCTGAAGGTATGTATGTAAGCAAGGGGGTGGGGGATTCTTCCTCTCCCTGACTCTTCTTGCCCTGGGGCTCTATCCCGTGCCACCCACCCAGTATCTCAGGACTTGGCTCTCACCAGCCTGATTCCCACCTTACCAGTCTCTTCTCTTTTCTGGCCCCTCCTGCTCCTTGCCTGCTCAGGTATTTCTGCCTCCTCCACCCCGTACTCCCTAGGCCAGCTCTCTCCCCATTCAGGCTAAGCGGTGGCTCTAACCCCCCTCCACAAAGTCAGCCTTCCTCACTCCCTTTCACCCAGCTTCCTTTCAGATCCCTCTAGGTTGAATATATTCCTGTAGGCCCCCTTTCCAGAAACAAAGTCTTTTAATCAACGCTCATTTTGTTTTCCTTGGCCACAGTTATTTAATTTTGGAAATGCCTTTAGGCTTTGGGTTGGCTCCTATTTCAGTATCGAATGAAGCTTCACTTCTGATCTTATCAGGGTTAGGTATTTATTGGTAATAAGTTTATATATGAGAATCTTTTTCCAGGTATTAAAAAAAATGATTTACAAATCAATATATAAACCGACCCAGACAATGTAGAATTCGATAATTTGTTTCAAAAGTTGTTTTTTTTTGGGGGGGGGGGGGCGCAATCACTGCTTTCCGGTGGTGGGAGTAGGAGGCCCAGCCCTGTTGCTAGAATTGAACCTCCGTCCCAATGGGCTGCAGTCCCGCACACAACCACTACACCACTGGGGCTCAGCCTTTGTTTCACAAGTTTTTTTAAAAAAACAAAACTCCAAGGGCTGAGCTGGTGGCTGGTAGTGGTTGTGCACAGGACTGCAGCCCACTGGGTTGGAGGTTCAAATCCAGCAGCAAGGCTGGGCCTCCTACTCCCACCACCAGAGGGCAGTGATGCCCCCCAAACAAACAAACAAACAAACCCGCCAAAAAACAAAATCCCAAAAGGCAGAGAGTCTGTTTTAATTGCTAAGGCCACATTCTCATCAGAAGGAAATGGACACACACACACGCACACACACATTCCGCCATTACCTGATCCAGTAGCTATCTGTAAAGATTTCCTTTCTCCTGTCCAGCCTGTTGTGTTTGGTAGATTTTCAGCACTGTAACCTACAGAAGGGAATTAATATAGTGTATCGATACGGAGTTCTACACCACCTTTTAAGACTGAGGGGGGAATAAAGAAAGCTCAAGCAGAAATATATTGAGAAAATTTGCTGATCCAAATTGGCAGTCAAACACACAGAGAGACAGATATAATGTGGGGGAGTTTCAAGGGTGATCGTTAAAGAGAGAAACAGACTGTTTTCTTTCCTGTTCTCCCTCCCCTCCCTGCTAGCTGGAGCACAGGATGGGCATGCTGGCTCAGCTGGAACAGGGGCATCAGAGAGGAGCTCTGTTCCTGACACCCTCAAGCACCATGCCTGCCTGTCGCGAGGTCTCACAGCGACCCGGACACACGCTGCCCAGTCCCGAGCCAGCCGCTCTCAAGGTTGAGCCCCTTCTTGCAGCTACTGTGCCAATAATCTTCTGTCTTTCTAAGCTAGTTATTTTGTTTTTATTTTCATCTCTGAGAGTCGAAATCAATCCTCATGTAACCATACTAGTGTAGGCATTTTAAAATGTTTTATTTTACTTTTGTTGCTATTGAGACTACGCACAGCAGAACACTGCCTCCTTCCCTTTGGGCACCCTCTGCTCACACTCTTCTTGCCTTGATGTCTCCAGAAGACCTGGAGCCAGGAAAATTTGAAATTCTGTTCTGTATCTCCTCCTTGTGTTCAGGATTCTCTTCTAGATTACTTAATCAAAATGTCAGACATGGTAGCTGAGCACCATCCAGTTTCTCTGGGCTCACGGCACAGGAAATTATTGGGGAATTCGCCTCCCCTCCTACTTCCCCTTCTTTTTCTGTTGCTCCAGGTCGATAGAGAGCAATGTTGGTGTCTTGGATGCCCCCTTGACCCCAGTCACTACACAACAAACCCAGGAAGCAGAACAGGAGCACTAAGCCGTTACTAGGACCATGAACTGTGACCATTAACTAAACCTCCAAAGCAAAGAACCCAATCTCCTCAGGTGTTTGATTGCACACAGTCTAAGCAGCTCTCTGATGCTGCAAATGTAGTCGCCATGTAACTTTGTAAGGGTGCACAGCACACTAACAGCGATGGTCTATAGCCCTACCCTTAACCTGACTTTCCTGCACCATAAAACTCACACTCATGTCCTTGTAAGCAGCTAACTACCTCTCTTTCCCTCTTGTTGCTGGTAACCACTAAAAACCTCTGGTCTCTCTTCATTTTCCTATTGTTATTCACACTAGTCTTCAAGAATGGTTTTTTAAATGTCAACGGGTTTTTTAAAATGTTTTAAAAAGGGTTTTTTTTTTTTTTTTGTGGCATCACTGCTCTCTGGTGGTGGGAGTAGGAGGCTCAGCCTTTGCTCCTGGGAGCTGGAATTGAACCTCCATCCCAATGGGCCGCAGTCCCGCACACAACCATGATGCCACCAGGCTCAGCCCAAAAAGGGGGGTTTTAAATGTCAATTTTACCCAGCAATGTATACCAAAAATCACAACTCAAAATACCTTAGCTATTTCACCAATGAAAAGAGGGCAGAAGACAGCCAAAGGGGCATGGTGAGTGTGTCTTATGATGTAGAAAGAGGATCGCACTTGAGAAGACCAGAAGAAAATGTGTGTCCAGTCCAGTCTGTTACCTGTGCTGCACTGGGATAAGGCTCCCTTCTCCTCAGGAGGGACAAGTTTAGTCACTGTCCTGTGACTGCAGATCTCTTTCCTCAGGTTCTCATCCACAGTGATGCACACTTGAACTGTGACATCATTTGATAGCACAGAGACAGAAAAGATAATAAACACAAACGTCAAGTTAAAAAAAAAACAATAAAAGGAGAGGTAAATCTGTTTATTAGGAAAGAAGCATCTCTTAGGTCCTGCTATGTAAAAAAGGCAACAGTGCAGGAGTTAGGGGAAGCTGCCCACCTTTCTGTGTGCACAGCAACAGTCCACACAGTAAATGAGACAGCACTCTAAGGGAAATCTAGTCCGCCATGGTGTGGTGCGACAGTCATTCCTTTGTGTTTTGTTTTGCTTTTCTAAAGGTTCAGATCAGGTATCTCCATTCAAAGTAGATCTGAATAAGCTTGCTATTTTTTCTAGCCCATTCCAAGATTTTATCACTTTAGAAATAAATTCTATTTCATATAATCTGAGATAGTACCTAAACAGTCAAGATTTTACATGTAGAATTCTCATGTAATTTTAAAAAGATCAATAGTACAAAAGCTTTCAAAATCTAACATTTTCTGTTGAGGCGGGGGGAGAGGAGGAAGTCACCTTGCTAACAATTTGTTTATCTTATTGGTCTTTAAATTCAGCTTTTTCTTAGCCTAAGGAAAAATTCACATGAAATATAGCACATGGAAATACATTACAAATCGCCGGCACAGTAATACAGTAGTACACAGGTCATCAAACAAGAATGCTTATTTTTGCAAGAGATTGACAAGAGAATCTTTCCCTTTTTCTAGATACAATATTTCTAACAAAGAAGTTAGGAAGGCCATAAAAAGTTAAAACCCATTTAAGAATCAGCCTGCTTTTAGTTAACATGGTATTTTTTTTCTATTTAATATATAGATTTCTCTGATTCTGATTACTTTAATCCTCCTAATCTCTTTACTGTGCTCTGAAATGTTCAGGTCACTAAAAAATTTTACTGTTCATAAAATGTCAGGCATACTGAAGGTATTAATAACATATCGAAGACCAATGTAGCCACCACAGACTTGAAGAAAAAAACACGGAAGGTAGAATTGTTTCCTGTGTCAGGCTCCACGACGCCACTGCTTTCCTCCCTCCGCAGTGACCCTGGTACGAGCACAGTTTATCAGTCACAAGGTTTCTCTCTCTCTCTCTACCTTTCTCACTCTGCGACTTGTCTTTTACTCTCTTAATCGGTATCCATAATCCTAACATTTTTTTTTTTTAAATCATTTTACTGGGAGCTCATACAACTCTTACCACAATCCATCCATCCATCCACTGTATGCAAGGCACATCTGTTTGTATTAGCTATCGGTATTAGCTCCTCCTTTTTCAACTCCCTCCCCTCTCCTCCCTCCATCATAGCCTTTCTTTTTAGTACTCTGTTTGCTGGTTCTTTTTTGAGGAACAGAAGTCCTATCTAACAACTCTTCATACCCCAAGATCACAAAGAGCTACGCCTTCATTTTCTTTTAGAATACTACCAATATGGGCTGCGCCCCGGTGGCGGAAGTGGTTGAGTGCGGGACTGCAGCCCGCGGGCTTGGAGGTTCAAATCCCGCGGCGGCTCTCAGGAGTGGTATTGGGTAGCGCCCACGACCACCAGAGGCAGTGATGCCCAAAAACAAAAAACAAACAAAAAAAGAATACTACCAATATATGAAAATAAGTCCAAAAGTATTACTCCTAGGACTGCAGTGCATGAGAAGGTTTATTCCAAACAAAAGATGCTTACACTTGTCTTTGCAAGCCCTGGGTGGCTGCAGACAAGTTCTCTTAGTAATGTACTTGTCTTAGTCTTACTAGGCCGGGTTTAAAAAAATGATCCGCAAGGGCTCAAGTAGAAAGAAAATGTTTTGAAAATGATGGCAACATATGTACATATGTGCTTGATAAAACTGATGTTAGGCTGAGCCCCAGTGGTGTAGTGGTTGTGCGCGGGACTGCGGCCCACTGGGATGGAGGTTCAATTCCGGCTCCCAGGAGCAAAGGCTGGGCCTCCTACTCCCACCACCAGAGGGCAGTGATGCCTAAAAAAAAAAAAAAAAAAAAAAACTGATGTTATAAGAGCAGCAATTTTATATATATATATATATATATATATATATATATATATATATATAAAATAAATATGATTCAATCGAAAAACAATGACTTCCAAGGGGATCTGAAAAGCCAGTTACATTACAGGCAGAGAGGTCCACTCAAAAGTTAGGGAGACTGCTTTTAGGGTTCCAGGGAACTCCCAAGGGGTAATCTTGAAAGAGTTTCCCCAAGGACACAGGAAAGTCATGAGGGATGATGTTGTGTTTTAAGGACAACGAACCCATTCTTTCTTTTAGGGTAGCTAGTGTTGTTCTAGAGTTGATGGGCAAGTTTATCTCCCTCATGCCATGGCCCTGATCTTAACCCCTTCAGAAACCTATTTGCTCTCCACTTTCAAAGAACACTGTAAGAAAACATGACTTGAGTCCCTTGGGGGTGTCAAAATTACCATTAGAATGAGGCTTAAGGCAAGGAGCACAGGATCTTTGGGGGCAGGATTAGAGAGATGGGGACACTACCTTCAGAGAGTAAAGACCTAGATGGAGGAAATGTCTAGAGGCAACAGCTTCACATTTTGATATTTTCTTTACTAAAGATTTTACAGCAATACCTTTGAATTATCCTCATAGGAGACGAGTTTAGGTGACAAATCAAAAAAAGGTTAAAGAACAGATCACGTAATTTGAGATGAAGGGGGGCAGTTACCTGCAGTGTCCTTCAGACAGGGCTTGGTCCCCACTACCCTCTTACTATAGATGCCCTCTTTGTGCTTAATGCGAACGGTGTTTGAGAGGTCGTCATCCCTTGTGCCTAGCACCTGAGCTGGGAACTCTGGAGCAATGGCATCATTGGACCCTACAGACACAAAGGGAAAAATGTCAGTGAACACATAAGACAGATGTTGAAGGGGAAAAATAGAAGTTGAAAGATATTATTTTTTTTAATATTAAGGCATTTCTATAAGAAAGACACAACCATGGGAATTTTTTAGCGGATCAGAAGAAGAAGACACAAATTGAAGTTACGATAAGCATAATAAATTACGAGTGTGGAAGCAAATGACAGGCGACAAAGTATACAATGTGAAACATCAAAAGGGAAAGTATTTCCAATGCAGGAAGGTGTTTGAAGGAAGAAGAAAGGACTCTATCTTGAAAATTTTAGGTTTCTTGATATACAGAGACAGGCGGGCAGGTATTGGGGGCATGGGTAAGCAGATAGGAAAGTCAAAGTTGGAGGAAAAGTAGAGTAGTGGGGGGTATTAAAAGATGCTTTGAGACAAATTCAAGCAGGATATGAAATCCTAAGATCATTACATAGTTATCAATAAAGGAATAAAATACCATATTTTTCAGACCATAAGACGCACCTCCTCCACACACTCCCCAAGTGGGGGAAAAAGGAGGGTGTGTCTTTGGTCTGAAGGTGTGGTACGCCAGAACATTTTAGTATACTGGTACTATTTGGTTCAGAGTATTTTTTTCTTGTTTTCCTGCTCTAAATGAGTGTGTCTTATGGTGTGGTGAGTCTTCTGGTGTGAAAAATAGGGTAAGCAACTATGTTTCAGAAAGATTAATCTGGAAACAAAGGCTAGACATAGGAAGAAAAAAATGTGCTAAAAAATAGAGGACATGAAAATACACAATTTGCTTTTAAAATATATTTCAGTTTTCCCATAGCCACTCAAGAGTGGGCTTTATCTAAGTTTCATGCCACATGTAAGAGGCAAAACATGGCCAGGTTTAAAAAGGCCTGTCATTAACTACAGCACTATTTTCCACAAAATGTCTTTCTCTTTCTAATCCGGAATCTTACACTGAGCTCCTATACAGGTGGATGGTAGTAAGAGCTTCATGAGCTCCGGTCTCATCAATATAGGACCAATGAAAAAGAAGCCACGGGGATGAGCCCCGGTGGTGTAGTGGTTGTGTGCGGGACTGCGGCCCACTGGGATGGAGGTTCAATGCCAGCTCGGGCTGGGCCTCCTACTCCCATCACCTGAGGGCAGTGATGCCCCGCCAAAAAAAGAAAAAGAAGCCATGGTGGAGTTTTCAGCATACATTTTTTTTTTGGGGGGGCATCACTGCTCTCCGGTGGTGGGAGTAGGAGGCCCAGCCCCACTGCTGGAATTGAACCTCCGTCCCAGTGGGCCGCAGTCCTACGCACAACCACTACGCCGCCGGGGCTCAGCCCCTTTTCAGCATACATTTTAAAGCCCTGAAGACACATGTATAGATGATCTGACCTCCTCAGGCTCCCCAATTGGCAGGAGGCAGGGGTCAAGCCTTGCCTCCACACTCTTTCCTCCTTCCCCGCCTCCCTCCTTCCACTGTTCCAGCCAGGGCACTCCACTTCTCTGCTGGGTTGGTTAGTTCACTGCAATGCTCACCCACAACTCAGAACAATACTCGTAATTAAGGAAGTCAACAGGCTACTTCGAGTCAGGACCAGTGACTAGTAAAGATGCAGTTAAGGGGGCTGAGCCCCGGCGGCGCAGTGGTTGTGCGCGGGACTGCGGCCCACTGGGACGGAGGTTCAATTCCAGCAGTGGGGCTGGGCCTCTTACTCCCACCACCGGAGAGCAGTGATGCCCTCCCCCCCCCCCAAAAAAAAAAAAGATGCAGTTAGGGGTCTTCTTAGCCAGAAGCCAAAGTCTCTCTCCAGTTCCAGAGTTCCAGTCCCAGGCCAGATGAGGAGAAGGTCCCCTGGTCTCAGTGTCGCTCCTGAACCTCTGTGCCAGTCTCTGATGTCCCTGGTCATCGACGTGAAGATGACTTGACGATGTAGAAGAGGTGAAGAAAAAAACGAGGGAGATGCTGCCAGCCATCCAAACAAATGAGTTTGAAAAATGTTTCCACAAGTGCAATCACAGATTTGACAAATGTATTAAGAGTAATGAGGAGTAATTTGAAGGTGATAAGGCTGTTTTGTAGAAAAATAAATTAAATACATAGCTTTAAAAAATTGTTTTTTTTGGGGGGGGGGGTACCCCTAGAATATATGTGAGATGAAACCTCACCATTCTTGCTTCTAAGGAGCACTCTGGCTCTACTTCTTCCAAAGCAGTTGTGCTGGTCCACTTAGCAGTCCATGGTACTTTAAGTATTATTCACCAACACTAGAATTCAAACACACAATTTCTTTGGTCTTCTTTAATCAATGTCCTACGTTCACATGTACCTGAGGCAACTGAAAACACCATGGCTTGGGTCAGGTGGACTTTGGTCCTTAAAGTAAGATCGTTGTTTTTCAGTACTCTAAAGAGCTCTTGTGCAGATTTAGCCACTGCAATGCGCCTTCTCATCTCCTGACTGCTGCTTCCATGAGCACTGACTGGATACAGGCAAAACGTCATCCTTGACAACTTTCCATCATTTTCTGTGATGTTACCTACTGGCCCATTAGGGCCCAGGAGCTAAAGCTGTACTGAAGGCTGCAACCCTCGATCTTTAGGAGCGAGTGCTTCAAGTTCTCCTTTCAGCAAGCAAGGTCGTGTGATCTTCATAACACAGGCTGTTGAGAAGCCTTCCTCCAATCCTGGCTCCTGATTGTGGCAACCTATGAGCCCCGTAATTGTGAGAACAGTCTGTGAGTTCTACGTGGCCCTGGCAGCAGATTCTTGAATGCAGCCCAGAGGCAGAGGGCTGTGGGAGGAAGGGCTGCCATCAAGTAGGTCAAGGAGGATGGAGGCATGGCTGTCCCGGCCTCCTGGCAATGAGGAAGCCGGAGGGGGTAGAGATGGCCCTCCGTGCTGTTTATTGCACCCGAACAAGAAATAAGCACCTGGGCCTACCAAGTCTTGAATTTCTCGTTTTTCTTATTAAAATCGGTAGAATGAATTAGCACTACACAACCACCATTAATAGAAGGAGACCTCAACATCTACTTTCACTGATGGATACAACATTTAGACAAAAGCTTAGCAAGGAAACAGATTTGAACAGCACGATAAACTGGACGTTAACAGACATGTATAGCACATGCCAGTCCGGAGGCAAATTTCCACAAATAAGGTTGTGAAGACTTCCTGCCTACCTGAGTGTGAACTCTCCAGAGTGGTGTCTGATTTGGCTTCTGCGAACTGAGGAACTTTTTCTAATTGTGGAACATAGTACATCTTTGAACTTCCAGAAGGCTTGTATGGCAACAGTGAGGGCTGGGCTAAGGAGGTAAAGATCAAAAGAAGAAAGACAATTCTTAGAGTAAAACATTCTCAACATTAATACATAAAAGTGAAAGAGACCAAATTCTACCATTCGAAGATACAATTACTAACAATTTTGTTGTTGTTGTTGTTGGGCGTCACTGCTCTCTGGTGGTGGGAGGAGGAGGCCCAGCCCCACTGCCGGAACTGAACCTCCATCCCAGTGGGCCGTAGTCCCGCGCACAACCACTACGCCATTGGGGCTCGGCCCGATTTCTAACAATTTAATGCATGCCATCACTTTATTTTCTGTTTCTAATTTGTTTAACTAAACTGCACATAGTATTTCTAAGGAAATACAAAATTCATCTTTCCTACTGCATATTTAAAATAAAGTCACTTTTATTTCCAAGTCTACACATTTTATTTATTTATTTTTTTTTTTTTTTTGAGTCTTCACATTTTAATTCAATACCAAATGTAAGTGTACTTACCTCTTCTCCCAATGATGAAAGCTGTACTGGAGTTCAAATTTTCTTTCTTTTTTAAAATCATTTTACTGGGAGCTCGTACAATTCTTATCACAATTCCCATATACGTCCATGTTAAGCACCTTTGTGCATACATGTGATCCTCACTCTTAAAACATTTGCTTTCTAGAGTCCTTGGCATTAGCTCCTCATTTCCTACCAGCCCCCACCCCCACCTCGAGTTCAAATTTTCAATGATAAGCTGTGTCAGTAAAGATTTTCTGGTTTAAACCTTATTGCTAACTGCTAGGTTGCTTTTAAAATACCCATTTCAAGTCATCCTTAAAAGAAATTCCTAGATGGCTGAGCCCTGGTGATGTAGTGGTTGTGTGTGGGACTGTGGCCCACAGGGTTGACAGTTTGGGTCCAGCGGTGGCGCTCCAGGAGCAAGACTGGGCTTCCTACTCCCACCAGGGCAGTGATAACTCCAAAAAAAAAAAAAAAAAATTCCTAGAGGTGAATGAAATTTTGTTTTTAAATTTTGCAATTATTTGAGTTTTACAAAAGTTGAACCTGTTAATCATACAC
Organism: Nesogale talazaci; assembly: GCA_004026705.1. NCBI lineage: Eukaryota > Metazoa > Chordata > Mammalia > Afrosoricida > Tenrecidae > Nesogale > Nesogale talazaci. The sequence continues at coordinate 73,215 of PVJH01006542.1, read as the reverse complement.
ATTGCTCTTTTGGTAAATCGTCTGTTTTTGCCTTTTGCCTAACTAATGACATATGAGTGTTGATATTTTTCTTTCACGGTGTGGCAGAAATTGCTAACGGTCCCCTGGCATTCTCCACCTCCCTCCCTTTTTATTAGAAATAAGACTTCCTAATAATGAGCTCGGCGCAGAGCCACCCACTTATGTCCTTTAGTTTCCAGCCGCCCTTGAAACCATCTATGGTCATGTGATGAAGCCTGTGCCCACAGTAGGAGGGTGGGAACACAGGCACTCCACTAGAGCGCTTTCCTTCCTGGGGGATGGAGAGCTGGACTGAAGCAGTGTCACTCTGGACCTAGAGACAGAAGTCATCCCGAGGGAGACTGGAGCCACCAGACGTGAAGTGGGCGGACTACTTGTGCTGCACCCCCAGCCTGCGTTTTGGAAGTTTTGAGTTAAAGCAGCTGATCGTTTACTCCAGTACTTACTTGATGAGCAATCAGTCAGTTAATTTTATATTCACTGAAGCTCCCACTTCCTACTTGTGTGACCTGGAGCAGTTTGGTCTCATTTTCCTCCTCGACAAACTGAGACCATCCCAGGTCCAGGAGACAGACAAAGTAAGCTGAGAAGCAGTGGCAGTGACATGGTGGCAGAAGAGGCAGAACCAAGAGATAGTGAGAGGGCTTCTTGATCCACAGAGCAAGACCGCCGAGTGTCTTTGGGCAAGAGGCTTGCTGGTTGAGTGGGGTGTGCCTCCAAACGCTTCATAGAGGAGATAAAGAGCTTTGGAACACTCACCCAACTATCATTTGGTTATTATCACACGTTACTATGAGCGCATTAATGTGTTGATGTTATTCCTTCACCAGTGTATATAAAGTTTGGCAGTTGTGATGGTTACTTTTACGCTTTGACTTGGGGAGGCTCTTGTAAACCCAGTATCACTGAGTCAGTCCTGGGTCATGGCTACCTCACAGGACACAGTAGAACTGCTTCACTGGGATTCTGAATCTATAAATCTTGATGGGACCAGCCAGCTTCATCTTTCCCCTGAAAAATGGCTAGGGGGTTTGAACTGCTGGCCTTAGACTAACAAGGACTTCGTAACAGGGGTGTAGCACCCAAATATCTAATCAAGCACTAACTTACATGCTGCTGTGGCAGTATTCTGTAGACAATGGCTTTATCTACTATCAGTTGCCTTTAGGTAACGTGAGATCATCCTTAAAATATGGGTGGGCCTCATTCGATCAATGGATCTTAAGAGTTAAAACTAAGGTTTACAAATGAAGAAAATCTGCCTTGAGACTGTAGCATTACCTTCGGCCTGAATGTGAATCCTACCAGCCTTCCCTAACACTTGTAGGGTCAAGACTGTACCATTCACTTCTCTCGGGGTTTCTAGTCTGCTAGCTTGCTCTACAACGTTCAGAGGTGGCAGCCCCTTTATCGCATGCCACCACAACACTGGGCTCAAATGTACGAACAACTGAGCAGGGCTTTGTTCTGCGTACACAGCGCTGCTCAGTCGGAACCAACTGGACAGCATCCAACACGCCCAACCACACAGTCACATGGGCAGAGTCACCCAGACCAAGCCGGGCACGACTCCCTCTGTGTGTCCATCTAGCTAAAAAAATCCTATGTGTATATATATTTTCAATCAGTCCTTTCTCATTCATGGTCCCTCCTATCCCAAAGACTTTCTTCTGAGTTAACGTGAGAGGACTCAACATGGTCAACCTTCCAGTTAGCAGTTGAATATAGTACCTGCTGGCACCACCAAGGACTTCACATGTCTCTTTCTGGGGATCTTCTTGATATTTCTTTTATGTTTGTTTGGTTTTTTTTTTTTTGGGGCATCACTGCTCTCCGGTGGTGGGAGTAGGAGGGCCAGCCCCACTGCTGGAACTGAACCTCCGTCCCAGTGGGCCGCAGTCCCACGCACAACCACTACGCCACCGAGGCTCAGCCCTGTTTGTTTGTTTTTGTGGGCATCACTGCCCCCCTGGTGGGAGTAGGAGGCCCAGCTTTGCTCCTGGATATGAACCGCCAACCCTATGGGCCGCAGTTCCACACACAACCACTACGCCAGCAGGGCTCAGCCCATCTTCTAGATATTTCCATGGAGAACCCTAACACAATAATTATTAAGTGCAATTCAGTGTACCTTAAAACCGGAACTGAGCAATTTTATTTCTCATTAGGCATATTCCACCAATATCTGCAGATGGTTAAGTGTTTTGTACAAGAAGAAAAGCTTAAAATATATTTTTAGTAGCTTATACAGTATAAGCACTATCAAAATAGCATTGAAATTACAGCACATAATGTTCAAAATGGAGACTTTATGTAGAGACTGTTTGTTTTCACTCAAACCTGTTTCTGCTTCTTCTTGGAAAATACAGCCAAACTACATCCCTAGTCTGTGGAAACTTATTTGAGCCATTCCCAGGCCTGGCTCCCTGGTGACGTAGTGGTTACATGTCAGGCTGTTACCTGAAAGGTCAGCAGTGCAAAACTACCAGCTGCTGATTAGGCAGAAAGATTTGGCTTTCTCCTGCCATAGCCACAGTCTCTTAAGCCCACAGGGACAGTTCTACACTGTTCTACAGGGTCACTACGCGCTGGCATCCACTGATGGCAGGAGATTTTGAGAAGGTCTGGCTCATTGAAAACTCTCATGCTCTTTGTCCCAGGCTGGAATAGTGAATCCAAGATAACTTTGGGCTCCACCTTTTAAAGATAGAGGGGTCATAGTGACCCTATAAGACACTGGGTTGACTTTTTGTTGTTGTTTTTTGTGGGCATCACTGCCCTCTGGTGGGAGTGGGAGGCCCAGCCCTGCTCCTGGAGAGCTGCTGCTGGATTTGAACTGCCAAGCCAGTGGGCGGCAGTCCTGCACTCAGCCACTAACGCCACCGGGGTTCAGCCCTGGGTTGACTTTTTATGAGCAAGAAACGCCAAAGTGCTGCTGTGTCTGCTCCATAATATATCCCGGGATCTATGTATCACAGCACCTCTCCAATACAAGAGACTGATCATTCATCTGCCCTTTTAAAAGCAGACCTCGATTATATTTCATTTTTCCAACTTCTTTTTTTCCTTCCATCTTATGTGCTATCGCAAGTATGAGATGAAGGTAAAAAGTTAACCACAGGAAATACAAGCTCCACGTTAGCTCTAATATAAGTAAACTAATCATACTTGACAGCTTGACAGTAAAACTGAGAGAAAACAAAATAAAATATACTTTCTCCATAGCTACAAGAGGGATGGTTGATCCTAATGGTTAAGTCACAATTAGATCTTCTGAAGCCACAGCTAACTTGGAGATGACCATTTTCCGAGCTGGGCACAATTCAAGGTGGCGACTGGAACCGCAGTGAGATAACCACGTCCATCTTACCATGCGTGCGATGAGAAGTGGAGATGTGCTGGATGGAGGACGACGAGGCAAACCTGATAGGTTGACCTATTGGCTTGGGCTTCGGAAGGTTATGCCCAGAATCTTCAGCATTAATAAAAATCTCAGAAGAAAACAAGGTCTTTTCTGGACTTTCTGTTGTTATCTGGGTGACAGCATCTGATGACAGTTTTTCTGCTGATGTCTTGTGCTCCTCTGGTGGTCTAAACAATAAGCAGATAGGATAGCGGGTTGTCCTTTGCCTAACGACCAACAAAGATTTTTTCCAATTGTGGTCAAGGAATACTTAAGTAGCTATCAGAAATATTTGAGATATTACATCAACTAAAAAAGCTTACAGCAATTTCCTGGGGATGGCTGCTGTCAGCTCCCCCCTCCCATCCCCTAGCAGCCCTCTGCACACAGAAGGAAGGGCTGCTGATGCTGCCCCTCCGCACTGAGTGCCACTGGAATGTGCATGAATGTATTAATGTTTTGCTTAATAAAACCTACTTTGACAATCAAATAAAATGTTCTTCTATCTATATTAGCAGAGGAAAAGGTATTTTCAGATGAAGTAAAATTTAATTTGTTCTTTTAAGGTCTATCATGAATAAAGGGACTACACTAAATTCGTAAGTGTGTACAAAGATAAATCAGACATACAATCCTTCCCTCAAGGGGTTTACAAGCCAACAGAGAAACCAGAGGTTTTCAATGTTGTAAATGTTTATGAAGTACATCAAATTCCTATTAAACAGAGAAACAGAGTAAACAAATGATTGAACAGGTAAGTGGAGGGTGGGGAGACAAATCTTACTTACAAAGGAATTCAAAATAATGTATGCAGATATTCCCTCTGGGATAAAGCAAAACCCTTCCATCATGCCCAGAGCATGGTTTAGATTTAGTGACTAGATCCCAAAGAACAGCATAGAAAAAGAAAATGTGCAACTCTACAATGGCAATTACCGCCCAGCTCAACTGACCACCTGTAATATGACCGAGGACGAGGGAGGAGTGCCATGCCCACTCTCCTACCACGTGACGAGAAGGGGTCCGTCCTCACTTCCGCGGTAGTCTTTCCACAGTCCACTGCCGAACAAAACCTCCACCAGACAGACCCAAACTGGGGCATGTCCTACCAAGTACCGCGGCAGTACTTCTCAAAACCGTTAATTCACGAGAAACAAGGAAAGAATGAAATTGTCAAGATGGATGCAGATCAAGGAGACCTAACAACGAGAAACAACGCTGATACCTTACACTGTGTCCCAGAACAGAAAAGAGGGCAAACATTAAAAATCTGATGCCCAAATAGAGTCCGGGCTGGGGTCTACAAACCAAAAACCCCAAATGAGTGTAACTGACAATTGTTGGTTAAACATTTTTTTTTGAAGTTGGGGGGTTCTTAATTTTGACAAATGCACTATAGTGATATAGGATGCCAATAATATGAGAAACCGAGTAAGAGGGAAATGGAAACGCTAATATGTTTCTAACTTTTCTGTAAATTTAAGATGATTTCAAAACAAAGAGTTTGTTGTTTTACAGGGAGTGTATTGTATTGGAGTAATAGCTGTATTTAAAAAATGTAAATTCTGGGCTGAGCCCCGGGGGCATAAGTAGTTGAGTGCAGGACTGCGGCCCGTGGGCTTGGCAGTCCAAATCCAGTGGCACTGGGTAGTGCCCACGACCATCAGAGGCAGTGATGCCCCAAAACAAAAACAAACAAAAAAATGTAAATTCTGAATCTGTCTCTGTATATTTACTAATTAAAAAAAGATAATTCTGAGAAAAGAAAACAGGACAATCCCACTTTTTATTTTGGGAGGGGGGGGGGCATCACTGCACTCAGGTGGTGGGAGTAGGAGGCCCAGCCTTTGCTCCGTGGAGCTGGAATTGAACCTCCATCCCAGTGGGCCGCAGTGCCACGCACAACCACTATGCCACCGGGGCTCAGCCCCCAATCTCACTTTTGAAGATAGAAGCAAAAATTCTCAACAAAATGTTGCCAGATCAAATCAAGTGTAAGTGCACGTTTACACTTTCTTGTACATACATAACATATATGTATAAAGTATATATGCTCCTATCAAAATGACTGACCCAAGAGTACTATAACGTTAGTTACCAGGCAAAAGTAAACGACAGACGAGGACACCAGGACGAGAAAGAGCAACACGAACTCTTCACTCCCCTTCACTGCTGGTGGGAAAATACAAAATGTAATCACTACCTTGAAGGCAGTCTGGTAGTTTTTTGTTTTTTTTTAATTTTTTAGGCATCACTGCCCTCAGGTGGTGGGAGTAGGAGACCCAGCCTTTGCTCCTGTGAGCTGGAAATGAACCTCCATCCCAGTGGGCCGCAGTCCCACGCACAACCATTACGCCACCGGGGCTCAGCCCAGCACATTCAAATATATATACATACATATATATACATATCTCTCTCTCTCTCTCTCTCTCGCTCTCTCTCTCTCTCCAAGAAATTCAGCAAACTCCAAACACGATGACCTCAAGGAGATTATCACTGAATTACCCAAGAGTCAAACACTTGGAAAAAAGGGAATATTGAAAGCAACCAAAGAGAAACAAAAGCATCACAGCATGACCATCAATATGATTAACAGCTGATTTTTCAGCAGAAACAATGGAGATCAGAAGGCAGTACGTTCTTAGAACGCCCCAGAGGCAGTTCTACCCTGTCTTAACTGAGATGCTCTAAGTCAGAATCAGTTGAATGGCAGTGAGTTTGGTTTTGAAAAAATGAAAAATTAAAAACCAAACACTTCCCCCTCCCCCCCAAAATCCCGAAAAACTGCCAACCAAGAATTCTATGTCTAACCAGTCAAGGATTAGGAAAAACTAAAGATATCACCAGAGAGTTCATTACAAGAACTGCCCTATCAGAAATGCTAATTGAAGTCACTCAGGCTGAAAACAGGCAAGAAGCTCAATGATTGCATCATTGTACTTTTCGTTTATAAATCCCTTTTCCCCTCTAAAATTTAAAAGTTAATACTTTGCTAACGTGTCAGGTGTATACTCATTTTTTTCATAGGCAGACAATGATGATTGAGAGTTAACTCGTGTACATTGGTTATTGCAGTTTTTAAGCCTAAGAGCATTTCCGGCCACATTCCCAGTCCCCTTGGTTTGATTTGAGTGATGGGTGTGAAGAGCGCACAGGGGTCTCCCATGTCAGCTGTCCTCCCTTTCACTCTCGGCTACATGTGCCTTTTTACCAAACCGTCCAATCATATGCCCAGAGACATGACGTGCAACACTTCTGACTTCTCCGACCCACAGGCACAAGTTTAAAAATGATTTGAGTCGAGGCACAGACGAACTTTTCAATGAATTATGTGCAGACATTTTTTTCTCATTGCCCAGGTAACTTTGGAAAATATATTAGTCAGCTGGAAGGTGATATTTTATAGGAAGATAGTGATGAGCCTGACCTCAGACACTCAGTTAAGTATCTCATTATTTTGCAAACCAAATTACTTGACTCACCAAATTGTGATATTTTCCCAAAGTATTAAAAAAGTAACAAATCAGACTGTTAATCAAGCTTTCTATTTAGAAGTTCTGAAAAGATTGCATATGGTGTGGAGCAAAAGAGGCCTAATTTTGCCACTACAACAAAGCAACGCTCACGCAGCCATCTCATTGCGTCAGTTTTGGACACAAACCAGCATGCCTCTCCTGCCCCATGCACCTTAATCTTGACCTCGCTCCCTGGGGCTTCTTGTTGTTTCCATGGCGACATAAAAGGAGAGCTATTTGATTAAGTAGGAGTGGTGAAGAAAAAAATGAGGGAGGTGCTGTCAGCCATTCAGGTGAGTTTGGAAAAGATTTGACAAATGTATTAGGTGTAACGGAGACTACTTTGAAGGTGCTAAGTTTGTTGTGTAAAAAAATTCAAAGATGGGGCTGAGCCCAGGTGGCGGCGTAGTGGTTGTGCGTGGGACTGCGGCCCACTGGTTTGGAGGTTCAAATCCAGCAGCAAGGCTGGGCCTACTACTCTCACGACCAGAGGGCAGTGATGCCCCAAAAACAAACAAACAAACAAAAAAATTCAAAGACATAGTTTGGAGGGCTGGGGAATCCCTTTTTTTGGTGGGTGTACCCCCTTGTATATGTACAATGATAAAATAAAGTTATGCAATTAGATGTGTACCCAGGCTATATATTCACATAATTTTTGCAGGATATAGCGTTATAAAAATTTAAAAGAGCGGGCTGAGCCCCGGTGGCGTAGTGGTTGTGCGCGGGACTGCGGCCCACTGGGATAGAAGCTCAATTCCAGCAGTGGGGCTGGGCCTCCTACTCCCACCGCCGGAGAGCAGTGATGCAAAAAAAAAAAAAAATTTATAAGACTGCATACCCCAGGCTCCTTAAGAATTAACAGTGAAACATATTTACTGGACCTTTCTAAAAAAACAAAGCCCTAAACACCATCCAAGGAGCCCCGGCGGCGTGTTGGGCTAGGAACTGAGCTGCCCACTGCAAGGTTAGCAGGTCCCACCTGCCAGCCACTCCACTGGACAAGGATGAGGCTTTCTGCTCCTAGAGAGAGAGACAGCCCTGGAAATACAAGCAAGCGGTTCTACCCTGCCTGACGGAATGAAGCTATGGGTCAGAACAGACACAAGAGACCCAAAAGACTGCCTCACGAGAAGGGGGACGCAGGGCACCGAGGAAGAGCAAAGAACTCGAACCGGGGCTCACACTGAGCACTGGGAGCACGCTGGTCTGCCAAAAAGCAGAGAAGCCCGCGCTCAGAAAGAAGTACAGCCAGAAGTCTCCGTGGAGGCTTCATCACGTGAACTTGAGACATCTTGTCTGATGAGACCGCTCCCTGGGGAAGGACATCAGGTTTTGTAGAGCAGCAAAAAAAAGAGAAGAAGAAGGGAGGGAGGGAGGGAGGGAAAGAGGAGCTGATACCAAGGGCTCAAGTAGAAAGAAAATGCTTTGGCGATGATGGCGATGAATGTACAAATGTGCTTGCCGCAATGGATGGACATATGGATTGTGATAAGAGCTGTAAGAGCGCCTAATAAAAGGATTTTTAGAAAACAAACAAAACAAAAACACCAGAAAGACCCAAGGCAAGCTGGAAGGACACAGTGATGGCAACAGCGGGTCATACATAAAAGCGGTTCTCAGGATGGTGCCGGACCGGGCAGTGCTTTGTTCTGGCGTGGATTTTGGAAGCCATTAGACTTTGGTTCAAATCTCTTGCTTTTGTGGGTGCCCGTTGCTATTGCCATACTTCCTTTGCTTTTTGTGCCACGTCTGGCAGACACAGTTCTGCCTTCATGCAGGAAAGCTGACACCACTGTCCTGTGTCTGACTGACATCGTTTTCTTAACCAGGGTTCAGTGACTTACATTTTTTTGTTTGTTTTTGTTTTTGGGGGGCATCGCTGCCCTCTGGTGGTGGGAGTAGGAGGGCCAGCCTTTGCTCCTGTGGAGCCGCTGCTGGAATTGAACCTCCATCCTAGTGGGCCGCAGTCCCGCGCACAACCACTGTGCCACCGGGGCTCAGCCCCAGTGACTTACATTTTTAAACTAAGTGAACATGCTACTCTTTTGATCTAAAACCTCAAGACCTTTGTCTTACTTAAGCTTTTGCTCCCAATTTCTCCAGATGTTGTTGTGAGGTGCCGTTGAGTCTGTTCCGATGCACGGCCACCCTCCGTACAACAGAGCCAACATGGACTGGTTCTGGAACACCCTCACAACCGTTGCTGTGGTTGCCATGTCACCATTTCACTGAGAAGCCTCTTCCCTTCTGCTGCCCTTCTACTTTACTAAGCATAATGCGAAGTACTAACAATTGCTTACAGCTGAGATAGAAATTGTAGACATTAAAAAATATTCCACAAATGGAAATGTAAAGCTGCTTAACTATACAAACAGATGCTTCTGAAATCACAATAAATTCACGAATTAGGGACGAGGTGTCTTCAAATCATTTTGCAGAAAGCCCGTCACACTGTAAAGGTATTGTTCTGTATAACGCTGATGATGCTGAGCACAACCACTAACATCTGTGCTGTTTCGGAACTCGAATAGATAATTAACAAAAATAATACAGAATTATCAGCAAAACGGGGGAAGAGAAGGAATTTACATATACGTTGAAGCTGAATACATCTTTAAATAATCAATGGGTCTAAGAGAAAAAAGAAAAGGAAAAAACCTTAGGACGCATGAAAATAAGAACAGAACATACTCAAATTTGTGGAACGTGTGAAAGTATAGCTAAAAAGAAAATGTACACCAGTAAATGCCTACATTAAAGTAGAAAATCAACTCAAAACCACAACCTAACACTTCACGCTTAAGGAACTAGAAAAAGAAGACAAGCAAACTTTACTCAAAGCTAGAAATAGTAAAAATAAAACAGAGGTAAAGACTAGAAAAGATAAAAATCAATAAAACTAAAATGTTTCCTAGAACATAAAAATTGGCAAAATCTGGCTAGATTTACTTAAAAAAGATATATTAAAAGTGAAAAGTGGGGACACCTACTTTTAAAGGAAGGAAAACTACAAAAATAACAATGCTAACCATTGTATGTCATCACATGGAAAACCTAATTCAAATGCTTTCTAGAAACACACACACTACCAAAACTCACTCCAGAAGAAATCCAAAATCTGAATAGACTGTAACAAGAAGATTGAATCAACAATCCAGAACCTCGCAACAAGGAAAGGCGCTGAGCTAGATGGCTTCATGGGTGAATTCTCCCCAGCACTGGAGAGGAATTGCCATCACCACAGATAAAAAGATCAGCCGGGGGCCGAGCCCGGGTGGCGTAGTGGTTGTGCGCGGGACTGCGGCCCACTGGGACGGAGGTTCAATTCCAGCAGTGGGGCTGGGCCTCCTCCTCCCACCACCGGAGAGCAGTGATGCCCCCCCCAAAAAAGATCAGCCATTTGAACCCCCCACCCCGCGCGCCGGAGGAAGACATGGAAGCCCTCTTTCATAAAGACTTACAGTCTTGGAAACCCCATGGAGCAGTCCCACACTGTCCTGCACGGTTGCTACGAGTTGGAATCAACTCCACACCAGTGTGTGTATTTTTGGTTAAAATAACAAATAAAAATCCTTCCTACAAGTGAAAGGCATGAAGTAAAATGAATTCCTTCCCATGAGCAACCTTGCTTGTTGAAAGTGAAGTGGACTCGATGCCTTTACTAGTTGACGGTCAAAGACTACTGCTCTCAGTACGGATTAAATCTCAATATAAAGAAAGGAGAGACTTCACAACAGAGGGTAACGGGAAGGGATTAATTTTACTTGCATCCACAATCAACACCCAAGGAAGCAGCCATCAAGAAGTGAAATGATGTACTGTACTGATGAGATCTGGTGCAAGAGCTATTATTAAAGTGTTAAAAAGCAAAGATGTTCCCTTAAAACTATGGTCAGCCATGTTTTTTCCATTTTACCATATGCCTATGACGGCTGGACAATATATATGGAAGACAGAAGACTTGCTGGATTTGAATTATGATGTTGGACCAGACATGATGATAGGTCTTCCAAAAGCCCTCTGAAAGTCTGCATGTTACTCTTCCATACGTACTCATTCTCCTGATAGACGCCTATGAAAAGAATCGGATACAATCTCCCTGAAGAGAAGTCGTATTGCCTTTTCTCCAAGAGGCTGTATTTACTGAAATGTCACCCCTTCGTGACGAAGTCAGCTGGCAGCTGACTGGTTATGTCAGGGAGACTCACCCATCGGCAGACGCAGGTGTTCTCTCTGTAGTGGAAGAGGCTTCTGTATTTGGAACATTCGCTTGTGTTTGCCTTGAGGTCTCTACCTGAGCACCTTGAGAAGGTATCATTTTCACGTCTTGAGTAGTAGTACTACTATCTGTAATAGGAAAATGTACAATATGGAAGTCCAGTGAAGACGTAGATCCTGAGCTCGGTTCCGCTGTGATGGAAGATCTGGGCTGTGGTTCAGAATGGAACTCTCTAGTCACCCCTGGTTTATAAACAGGGTTCACTTTATGAACTCTTTTGTCTAAGGTGCCACTTTCCAACTTGAAAGAAGCCTTGGGAGAAAGAGTTATACGAACACAAGAAACTGCTTTTCTATTTAAAGGTGGGACAGAGTGATCTGAGACTGCTTGGGAGACTTTATTGTGGAACTCGGGGTCAACACTGACCATCTCAGGAATGTGTGATGTGGGCTCGAGTTGATTATCCTGTTCGAGGGCACATTCCTGATCCTGAGGAAAAGGAGAATGGTGTTCATCTCTACGTGGGTCTTTGCTTTGAGGATCCTGTTTTATGACACATTCCTGATCTTGAGGAAAAGCGGAATGGTGTTCATCTATACATGGGCCTTTGCTTTGTTCCCAAAGTTTGCGTTGTTCAAGAAAAATGTCTGAAGGAAGGTCTGGCGTGATACACTCCTGGTCCTGAGGAATGGGAGTCGAGTGTTTCCTCATCTGGGCTTCTTCTCGCGAGGCTTGGCTTTGTTCGAAGAGCTCTGGTTGTTCCGGGGGAAACTGAGAAGGGAGGTCTGAAGGTACGTAATCCTGATGCTGAGGCGGGGAATGACGGTGCTTTCTCAAGTGGTGATTTGCATGGGGGACTTTGGTCTGTTCAAAGAGTTGACGCTGTTGAAGAACAATCAGCGAAGGGAGATCTGGAGTCACAGTGACAGTCCTCTCTTTCCCTCCGAGTGCAGAACTCAGTCTGCCTCGGCTGATTAAGTGGCTACCAAGTGCACTAGGGCGAGGTTCAGAAGGACTGATGTTAAAATGTGATTTTCTAAAGAGTTTTTCTTCTTGTTCAAAATCAACAGGTAATTTGTGGTGTTGCTTGCTACTCTCCGCTAAAATAGTCAGATTTCTAGTCGGAGGGTGACTGTACATGCTAAATGAAAAAGGGGAAGAGGCTCTCTGATTTTTATTGTGAATGGGATTTTGTTCTTCAGTGACATGAGAATTAAAAACCCCCACAGATGCGCCAGTACCACCTTCAGTAACACCAACCTTAAAAACAGAGGAATCTGAAATGCATTTTGAATGTCTGTGAGATGCAAAAGTGATGGAGGTCGTAACCTTCTGCAGGGGTTCCGGGGGTGTGACGCATGACGAGGCGCGGAGACCCATTCCCTCGGGTGGCACACAAGAAGGTTCTACCAGTTCTGACAACCAAGGGTCCATCCTTTCATGGAACGGCATGTGAAGATCCTTCCTCGTTTTAAAGTTATCGGAGGTCAAGTCTGGAAATGGGGACTGACTTTGCAACCGCAAGGAATTCCACACTTGGAAACGGGGGTTGTGGTCTAGTGATCTGGAAAAATGAGTGTGCCTGGCTCTCCATGACGACGGGCATTCCTGTACTCTGAACGCCTCCTCTGAGTCATCAGACTGGAAGGCACATGGATGACTGTCCAACTGTGTTTGCTGAGCAGTCAGAGTCCTCAAGCATCCTTTTTCGTGGCTCTGAATGATAATGTGACTACACAAAGCTTCTGGCGGGCATCTTATTCCCCGTGGACTCTGGAAACCCTAGAAGATATGAACGGGTTCTTAAATGAAGTAGCTCCAAATAGTTATATATCAATTCATATCCAGGCTAAGATGTGACATGAAACGCAGGCTGTGCCATTATTTTAACAATAAAATTTTTAAAAACTCAACCTACTGACACCAGATCTGTTCTGACTCACAAAGGAGCTATATAGGGTTTCTGAGGCTATCCATTTTTTTTTTGGGGGGGGGGCCATCACTGCCCTCAGGTGCTGGGAGTAGGAGGCCCAGCCTTTGCTCTGTGGAGCTGAAATTGAACCTCCATCCCAGTGGGCCGCAGTCCCGCGCACAATCACTACGCCACTGGGGCTCAGCTGAGGCTATCCATTTTTGTGAGAGCAGGTAGCCTCATCTTTCTCCCATAGAGTGGCTGCTCGTTTTGAACTGCTGTCCTCATGGTTAAGCAGTTCAATGCCCAACTCCCTTATGCCCAACTCCCACAATGCCATTAGAGCTTTTACTTTTACGACAGAGCATGTCATATGAGAACGCAGGTATGAGAACGCAGCAAGAAACAGAGGCAGTTAATTAGAAAATATAATGACTCGTAATACAGTTCTCAAAGGTTTTCAGTAAAGTACCCATAGCAAAATCTACTATGGTCCCCAGAACCCATTCCCCGCTTCTTCCCTTTAGTAATAGACTCCTTAATCTTAACGTGTGCTGCTCTCCAAGCTGAAGACATTACCAGGTTCTTTTGCAGTAGGTGTGGCCCTATGACAAGTCAATGGGCTATAAGTAAAAGTAGGAAGTGCAACTTCGTCTCCACCTTTCTGTTCTACTACTACCATCACCGTTTCTTTTGCCCACTGAAGATGATGATGCCCCTTTGACCGGGTCACCCGATTTACCACAGTAACAAAATGACAGTTATGAAGCAGCAACGAAAATAATTTTATGGCTGGGTGGGTGGGCCCCATACCCGAGGCACTGTAGCTCCGCCATAGGGTCACTCTGCGTTAAAATGGGCTTGATGGCAATGGCTTGTTCGTGCTGAGGGCAGGTGATAAGAATGAAACGCGCGGTAGCATAGGGGCGTTAAGCACTCGACTGTTACACTAATTGTCAGTGGTTGGAACCAGTTAGCTGCTCAGCGACCTTCCTCAGAGATACAGCCCTGGAAACCCTCTGGGGCAATTCTCTGTCCCTAGAGGGTTACCATAAAGCAGCAGACCCCCTGGCAATGGGTTTGGTTTACACCCATGAAACAGTCTTATCAAAAAGGGAGGAAGGCGTCTTCGTCTGCTTTGGGAAACGCTATGGGGTGGTTTTATGTACACTGACCTACACGGCTGCTATGAGTCAGAATCTGCCTGATGACAAGGGGTACCAATAACTTGGATGAGACAGTTTTCAGACAGACAAAGCTAGAAGAGATACTGAATACAGCAGATGACCAATATGAGGTTCAAAATCATCCCGATTGGCTCAAACACTGCTGTGAAACCAACACCAATATGGTGAAACTTTAAATAGTATACAGATAGACACAAGAAATGAGAATAGCGATCCTGGCAGTGGTTCATGATTTTGTTTGCTTTTTTAAAGCTCTCTATGGTACTCGGGACACTTTAATGAAGAAAACTACCAAATACCTCGTGCTGGGAAGACAGCACAGGTAGTATTGTTTAATCTCATTCAGCATATCAGATTTTAAGAGGAACATAAACAAAGTAGGATCTACCCACCGGACAGAATCTAGAGATGGTGCTACATCAAGATTTTTAAAACAAGGAAACAAAATGGGGAAAAATGTCTACCTTGAAACAAATGGTATTATGACAATTAACCATTTTATTTTCTTGTTAAATTTTGTTGTTCATGGGCTGAGCCCCGGTGGCGTAGTGGTTGTGCGCGGGACTGCGGCCCACTGGGATGGAGGTTCGATTCCAGCTCCACGGAACAAAGGCTGGGCCCCCTACTCCCCCAACCTGAGGGCAGGGATGCCCCTCCCCCCCCCCCCCAAAAATTTGCTGTTCACAAACATGGATGCAAAACCTGAAATCCAGCCGCATTTTTGTTTTTACTCTCTCAGAAACCCCATCTAAGGTTGCCATGAGTCAGAATCAATTCAATGGCAGTGGGTTCGTCTGGGGCTTATTACTGTTCATTATACAAAAAACTGCCAACAACCACATGCCCTCGCCACAGGAAAATGGATAAACTGTGATTACATGAGAATGCCATACAACAGTTGAAAAGAATAACTATTCTGGGCTGAGTCCCGGTGGCGTAGTGGTTGTGTGCGGGACTGCGGCCCACTGGGATGGAGGTTCAATTCCAGCTCACAGGAGCAAAGGCTGGGTCTCCTACTCCCACCACCAGGGCAGTGATCCTTAAAAAAAAAACAAAAACAAAAAAACCAATCCTCAGAAGAATATATACCATTCCGATCCCATCCAGAGAGCTAGAAACCAAGCTGAAGCGCAGAGCAAGCACCAGGAGTTAGGATGAAGGAGAGTGAGGAGGCTTGAGAGAGGATCCAAAGACCTCAGTGGTTCTTGGTAGCCCTCATGCTCAAACTAGATGGTCAATACCTAGGAATCATTTGTATCTCTCTTTATCCTTTAAAGACATACTTGGGATTTTTTTTTTTTTAAAGACATTCATTTTAATGAAGGAAACAGCTCATAATGGGAGAAAGTAAGTACTATTTCAAAAGTATGACATTAAGTATGTCTGTCTCAACAATATACTAGTAGAACAAGCAGCCCGTTCTTTTTCTTTTTTGGGGGTATTATTCTTTTTCTTTTTTTAAAATAATTTTATTGGGGGCCCACCTATTCTTATTTTTCAAAGGTAAATTTTGTTTGGATGGAGCAAAGTGACAACCCTTACATCGAAACTTCAGAAAAATAAATACTGCTAGTCGCTTCTTGGCCTTTTGGCTAAGGTCAAACTGCTAACACCGCAAAGACTACCATCCACTCAGCTAGAGTCATCACAACCACCCTTCTTTAGCGTGTTACTTTTGTATTTTCAGGCATCTCTCATACCTCGGACAAGTCGGTTCTCCCACGACCAATTAACTTCGCCTTGATTTCTTCCACTTTTCTCCTGTCATCTTCATTTAATTCTGACACGGAGTATCCACAACGGTGAGCCAAATTAAGCTTCATATTCCAGGCTAAAGAGAAAACATAAAATGAGGTAGCACACCACACAGGTGGTCATTTGCTAGTGGTGATAAGAATATAGACCGCCAATGTATCCCCTAAAATGCCTATACAACCTTAGCAAAAAGTGTTTGCTCTCAAGTGTATGACAAACTGTTATTATGCTCGTGTACAAGCTGAATTTTCAGCACATTTTTAATGCAGCTTTGTGGTAAAATTAGGTGCCTCAGCTGATATTCAGGTCGGCTTATACTCTAGTATATATGGTAACTATTAAGAAAGATGACTTCACTGCAAAGTTTGGTTATTTTTAAGCCATATTTTCCAAGGAGGGAACTTCAAGTATGCTGTTTAATCATTTTTTCCCTGATCTTTCTACCACTCAAGAGAGTCCCCTTTTGTCTCCCCCATTAGCTCCTGCTACAGTTTACTATCTTTGTATGGAGAGTAAATACCTTAATTGCTGTGAATTTTCAGTGTCAAAATATGCCTAAGTAGAAGGAAAAAATGTACACAGTTTCCGCCTCTAGAGAATTTCTTAGTAGTACTGAATTAATTCTGTTATGCCTGCCCCTTCCTCTCCGCCCTTCCCCCAAGGTTTCACATGCTGTGTTCAGTGTTTTTGTTTTACTTTTAATATTTAAGATTCTACTATTAGAGATTAGTGGGGTTAGTGTATATTATCCTTTAAACCTCTTACCTAAATTTCCATTTGCCACATCTTGATTCCCGTCCCTCCCTCCTCTAAGATCTCCTAGAAATCAAAAGTGCCTAGTGGTGCAGTAGTTAGGTATTCGGCTAACTGAATGGCCAGCTGATCAAATCCATCAGCAACTCCATCGGAGAGAAGCGAGGGAGTCTGCTTCTCCAGCGACTGACAACTTTAAAGACCCTGTGGAGTGGTCCCACCCCGACTGATGGGGTCATTCTGGGCAGGAACTGACAGCTGTGAGTCTTTTGGATCTAAGACTACATCTGAACAGTTAATTTAAAAAGAGGAAAGAAAATATATAGGTAATTTTAATACGGAACAAATCGGTAGCTTTGTCACGCCTCAAAATAAGAATACTAGGGCTGAGCCCCGGTGGCATAGCGGTTGAGTGCGGGACTCGGCCCATTGGCCTGGCGGTTCAAATCCAGCAGCAGCTCTCTACAAGCAAGACTGGGCCTCCTACTCCCACCAGGGCAGTGATGCCCAGCCCCTCCCACCCCAAAAAAGAAAAAGAATACTATGCAACTGGAGGTCCAGTGAAGCACAGTAGCTTGCACCAACTTCCCTCCCCAGGCTCTGAACGCAGATTAGCAATATTAACATAAACAGCCCAGCCACATTCCCAGTAAGTGGACCTTTTCCGGATTGCTACTGGGAAACGTCTTTGCTTTAACAATTCTACCCGAGACTAAATTTAGGGCTTTCGACATGTAATTTACACCAAGTTATTCAAGTTTGTTTAGAAGCTTGAAATTTATATTAGTATATTATGAACTGTTAGTAGGTCAGAAAGCATCCGTTCTTACCCCGTGCTCGGACCCGACTTTCCTCTTCCTCTGCATTTCTCAGTATCTGTCTAGCATGATTCAATGAGGATTCACAGTGCAAAAGGTTTCTCACATGCGCCGCTAGTGAGTCTACACTGCTGCTACCGACATCATCACTATCTGACCCCCCCTCCTCCTCTCGGCTATCTGTCATGCTGGCATTGGGGGAGGTCTCTGGGAAGAAGTTGAGAAGAACATCCGACATCGACTCCAGAGACTCTGGTAAATTACTGTCCCACGAACAGGAACCGTGTCCGTCGCTCGTGTCACTGCTCGAATCGCTTTTGAAGACGGTCATCACAGGGATAAAAACTGTATTTCCAAGGGCTCCACTACACCCCTCGGGTTCAGACCTCATCACACAGCGGGCTGTCTCATACCGCTTAAGGGTTTCCTCCAACGCTGGCCTCGCGTTGGTTTCTTCTTCGTACAGAGGACTTCTCACTGGGGCCGAGTGAATAAACTCCCAATGGTCAGGGCCTGGCTGGCACTTCAGACTTGTCTGTGTGCTAATATCCTTCTGTGTATACCTGATGCTTGACTTTTTCTTTGATAATGGTGAGAAGGGTCGATTCTGAAGCACATCGCCCTTACAGACGTCACCTGGGGAAGGTTCCTTGAAGCACACCACCTTCTTTGGCTGTGTACAGGAAGTGTCGCTGACATCCCTGAAAGGGATGAGGGGAGCAGGAGCATGGCGGCGTTTCAGTGCTATATTTTCGGCCTCCATTAAGAGGGACTGAATCTCTTTCAGGGTTTTGTCACTTCCTCGGGGTTCCTCGGGGCCCAAGTCTCCGAAGGTTTGTGCTTCAGGCTTAGGTACAATTCTGCCTTCAGCCTGATGGTGTACAGGTGTGGTCTTCGGGCTGACACTGGGGCCCGAGGTCTCAAAATGATCCGTTAGCCACTGGGCACGATCGGGACCGGGTTTGTGCTTTTCACTTTCTAAGTAAGCACTCGAGGAGTGTGCTGGCAACACAGTGTCAACTTGCCTAGGGGCACTTGAGACCTTCAGAGCATCCTCAGTTACAAGCTTTTCTGGCAAATCCTGGGGGGAGAAAATAGTAGGCTTTTCTCTGTGGGAAACAGAACTTGAATCAACTGTTGGCGGCAGACTCTTCTGGGCAGTTGGTCTGGAAATCGTTGAAACTTTTACTGGAGCAGCAGAGAGGAATCTGTCTGATGATTCTGGTGGGTAAAAAGGAATAGATTTCTCTGCCTGAGAATAGGAACTAGCAAGTGGTCCTGGCATTCCGGTCTTCCCATCAGTTGGTTTGGGGGCAGTTGAAGTCTTCAGACTGCCTTCATTCTGATGCCCACCTGACAACTTCTGTTGAGAGAAAATACTGGGCTTTTTGCTTTGAGAATAGGAGCTGGGCAAAACTGTCAGCCTTGGAGCCTTCTGGGCATCTGACTCAGTCACGGTTGAAATCTTGGGCTTCTCCCTGAGCGCACTGGAACTGGTGGGCGCTGTTGGTGATTTAGTCGTCCGGTCATCCGCTCTAGCAACGGGTAAAATCTTGAGCCTCACTGTGTGTGAGGAGGAACTAACACGGGGGTGCTGGAACCCAGTTTTCTCAACAGCTGGCCCGGGAACAGTTGAAACCTTCTGAGCCTGTTCAGTTAGGGGGCTCTCTGGGAAATTCTGTTGGTAGGAAGTACTGGGCTTCTCTCCAGGTGAGTAAGACCTAGAGATCAGGGGTGTGGCCCCCGTCTTCTGCTCGGCTGGTTCAGGAACATCTGCATGTTTCACAGGCCCTTTCCTGGCGGTGGGAGTCTTCAGCGGTACTTGCTGGGAGAGAAGACCAGGTGTATCTTTCCGTGAGTGGAGATGAGCAACCACCTTATGACTCCGTTCACGTGGTCTAGGAACAACTGCAGCTGAAAGAGGCTCTTCGCTTGGATCTCCGTCCGGCAACTCCTGCTGGTAGAAGAGGGTGGGTTGCTCTTGAAGCAGATATGAACTTGTATGTACTATCGGGATCCTACTAGACTTCTGGTCAGCTGCTCCTGGAACAAGGACGTCTTTGAGGGCCTTTTCAGTTGGATGACTGTCTAGTAGTCCTTGTTTGTATAAAGCGCTGGGCTTCTCTTTATGTGAGTAGGAATTAGAAGGTCCACTTGGTATTCCAGTCTTCTGGTCAGTTGGTCCCCAAACAGTTAAAACTTTAGGAGGCTCGTCAGTGAAGTGATGATCTGGCAACTCCTGGTGGTGGGGAGTACTGGGCTTCTCCTTATGGGAGGAAGAACTGGAGAATTCTGTGGCTAGCCCAGTCTTCTGATCAGCTGGTCCAGGAACAGGTGAACTTTCCAGAGCCTCTTCAGTTAGATGACTACTGGACAACTCTTGGTAGAAAACGCCAGGCTCCTCTCTCTGTGAGTAGGAAGTAGAGGGTGTTACTACCTCAGTCCTCTGGTCAGGGGCTCCAGGAACAGGTAAGCTTTCCAGAGCCTCTTCGGTTAGATGACTACTGGACAACTCTTGTTGATAGAAAACACCAGGCTTCTCACTCTGTGGGTAAGAAGTGGACACTGTGGGTATCCCAGACCTCTGTTCGGCTGGTCTGCCTGGAATAGGTGAATGCAGAGTCTGTTCCGTTTGATAACTATCTTGTAACACTGGGTGGTAGAAAATATTGGGTTTTCCTCTTTGTGAGTGGGAACCAAAGGGTGTTGCTGCTGCCTCCGACTTCTGATCAGGTGGTCCAGGTACACCTGACCCCTTCAGAGCCTCTTCAGTTAGAGGACCCTCTGGTAATGGCTGTTGATAGAAAACACCAGGGCCCTCTCTCGGTGGGTAGGAACTAGTGGATACTGTTGGTATCCCCATGCTATTCTGGTCAGATGACATGTCAGGAATAGGTGAACGCCGAAAAGCCTGTTCAGCTGGATGACCATCTGACAGTGTCTGTGGGTAGGGAACACCAGGTCTTTCTCTCTGTGGGTAGGAAATGGTGAACATTGTTAAGTCAGGAACAGGTGAAGTTCGGAAAGCCTGTTCAGCAGGATGGCCATCTGACAGTGTCTGTTGGTAGGAACCAGTGGACATTGTTGGTATCCCCATGTTCTTCTGGTCAGCTGGGATGTCCGGGACAGGAGAACTCCGAGAAGCCTGTGCAGCTCGATGACTATCTGGTAACAACTGTTGGTAGAAAACACCAGGCCCCTCTCTCTGTGGATAAGAACTAGAGGACACTGTTGGTATGTCGGAAACAAGTGAACTTCTCAAAGTCTGTTCAGTTGGATGACCATCTGACAGTGTCTGTGGGTAGAAAACACCAGGCCCCCCTCTCTGTAGATAAGAACTAGAGGACACTGTTGGTATGTCAGAAACAAGTGAACTTCTCAAAGTCTGTTCAGCTAGATGACCATCTGACAGTGTCTGTGGGTAGAAAACACCAGGCCCCTCTCTCTGTTGGTAGGAACTAGTGAACACTGTTGGGACCCCAGCGTTATTCTGGTCAGCTAATACATCAGGAAGAGGTGAAGTTCTCAAAGTCTGTTCAGCTGGATGGCCATCTGACAGTATCTGTGGGTAGAAAACACCAGAACCCTCTCTTTGTGGGTATAAAGTAGCGGATACCGTTAGTATCCCCATGCTCTTCTGGTCAGATGACACGTCAGGAATAGGTGAACGTCGAAAAGCCTGTTCAGCTGGATGACCATCTGACAGTGTCTGTGAGTAGGGAACACCAGGCCCCTCTCTCTGTGGGTAAGAACTAATGGCCACCGTTGGGACCCTCGTCTTAATCTGTTGAGCTCGCACGTCAGGAATAGATAAAATTCTCAGAATGTGTTCAGCTTGAAAACTACCTGAGAAGGCTTGTTGGTAGAAGACACTGGGCTTTTCTCCCTCCTTGGAGTGGAAATCAGAGGGTGCTACTAGTACTCCAGAGCTCTGGTGAGGTTGTCCAGGGACACACAAATCCTTCAGACTTTCTTCAGTGAAAGGACTATCTGGTAACAGCTGCTGAAAGAAAATACCAGGTCTGTCTCTCTGTGGGTAGGAACTTGTGGACGTTGTTGGTATCTCCACGTTCTTCTGGTCAGCTGGGATGTTCGGAACAGGAGAACTTCGAGAAGCCTGTGCAACTTGATGACTATCTGGTAACAACTGTTGGTAGAAAACACCAGGCCCCTCTCTCTGTGGATAGGAACTAGAGGACACTATTGGTATGTTGGGAACAGGTGAAGTTCTCAAAACCTGTTCAGCTGGATGGCCATCTGACACAGTCTGTGGGTAGAAAACACCAGGCCCCTCTCTCTGTGGATAAGAACTAGAGGACACTGTTGGTATGTCGGAAACAAGTGAACTTCTCCAAGTCTGTTCAGCTGGATGGCCATCTGACAGTGAATGTGGGTAGAAAACATCAGGCCTCTCTCTCTGTGGGTAAGAACTAGAGGACACTGTTGGTATGTCGGGAACAGGTGAAGTTCTCAAAGTCTGTTCACCTGCATGACCACCTGACAGTGTCTGTGGGTAGAAAACACCAGGCCTCTCTCTCAGTGGGTAGGAACTAGAGGACACTGTTGGTATGTCGGGAACAGGTGAAGTTCTCAAAGTCTGTTCACCTGCATGACCATCTGACAGTGTCTGTGGGTAGAAAACATCAGACCTCTCTCCCTGTGGGTAGGAACTAGAGGACACTGTTGGTATGTCAGGAACAGGTGAAGTTCTCAAAGTCTGTTCACCTGCATGACCATCTAACAGTGTCTGTGGGTAGAAAACACCAGGCCCCTCTCTCTGTGGGTAGGAACTAGAGGACACTGTTGGTATGTCGGGAACAGGTGAAGTTCTCAAAGTCTGTTCAGCTAGATGACCATCTGACAGTGTCTGTGTGTAGAAAACACCAGGCCTCTCTCTCTGTGGATAAGAACTAGAGGACACTGTTGGTATGTCGGGAACAGGTGAAGTTCTCGAAACCTGTACAGCTGGATGACCATCTGACAGTGTCTGTGGGTAGGAACTAGCAGACACTGTTGGGACCCCAACCTTATTCTGGTCACCTGGTATGTCAGGAACAAGTAAACTTGGTAAAGCCTGTTCAGTTAGATGGCTATCTGGCAACAGTTGCTGTAAGAAACTAAGAAGCTTCTCTTTATAAGAAAGGGAACTAGAAGGTACTGTTGGTACCCCAGACATCTGGTCAGCGTGTCCGGGAATAGCTGATACTTTCAGAACCTGTTCACTTTGATAGTTACCCGGCAATGTCTGCGGGTAGAAAACACCAGTCCCTTCTCTCTGTGGGTAAGAACTGGCAGGCACTGTTGGGACCCCCGTTTTATTCTGGTCAGCTAGAATGGCAGGAATAGGTGAAGTTCTCAAAGTCGGTTCAGCTGGATGGCCATCTGACGGCGTCTGTGGGTAGAAAACACCAGGCCCCCCTCTCTGTGGGAAGGAACTAGTGGGCAGTGGTGGTATGTCATGCTTGTGGTCAGATGGTACACCAGGAGCAGAAAAAATTCTCAGAATCTGTTCCGTTTCAGAATTAAAAGGTAATGAGTTGGGGTACAAAATAATAGGCCCCTCTCTCAGGTGGTAGGCAAGTAAGCCAGTCTTCTGTTCAGCTGATAAGCCAGGGACAGGTACACCTCTCGGAACCTGTTCACATTGATAATTATCTGGCAATGGCTTTGGGTAGAAAACACCAGGTCCCTCTCTCTGTGGGAAGGAAGTAGCAGACACTGTTGCCATCCTTGCCTTCTGGTCAGCTGGCACGTCCGGAGCGGATGAACCCCTGAAAGTCTGGTCAGTGTAATGATCACTTGGTAAGATCCCTCTCTGTGAGTGGGAAGAGGGCAATGTTGGTGCCCCAGATTTCTGGTCAGATTGTCCAGAAACAGCCAAGCCTTTTCCGGTCTCTTCAATTAAATGACTATCTGACAGCGTGTGGGTGTGGAACCCTCCTCCAGGCTTCTCGCTGTGTGCATAAGGACCAGTGGATGCGGCGGGTACACCTGGGCCGAGTAGACTCAGAGCCTGCTCGGCTTGATAACGATCTCGTAGCACCGGTTGGTAGCCGGCACCCGGCTGGGAGTGGGAGCCCAACAGCTGTGCTGGGACCCCAGGCTTCTGGTCAGGTTGTCCAGAAGCAACAAAACCTTTCAGAGCCTGCTCCATTAGATGTCTGCCTAGTAACCCTTGCTGAGAGGGTATGCTGGGCTTCTCCCTCTGTGAGTAATGACTAGTGGGCAGGAACGTGATCCCAATGTTCTGAGGAGGCTGTTCAGGAACAGCTGAACCCTGGAGAGTCTCTTTAGGGACACAACTCTCTGGTAACATCAACTGCTGAGAGAAAACACTGGGTCTCTCTCTCTGAGAGTAGTAAGTACTAGAGGGCAGCACTGGCACCCCAGTGTCCAGGCCATGTGGGTCAGGAACACTCTGCAGAGCCTCTTCCATGAGAGGACTATCTGGTAAGACCAGTTGGTAATAAGGACCAGACTTCTCTCTCTGGGAGTAGTAAGGCGAGAGGACTGCTGGTTTCACAGTCTTCTGGTCAGCAGGCCCGAGAATGTTGCTTTTCAGAGCCTCTTCAGCAAAAGGACTATCTGACAAGCCCTGATGGAACAGAGCAGCAGGTTTTTCTCCCTGTGAGTCGGAACCAGAGGGTACTATGTGTGCCCCAGGCAGCTGGGAAGCTGGCCCAGTAGCAGCTGAAAGTCTCAGAGCTTCTTCAGACAGACCATTATCTGCCAACGCCTGTTTGTAGATTACACCAAGCTCTCTCTCTAGGTAGGCACTAGAGGCTATTCTTGATATATCAGCATTCTGGCTAGCTGCTCTGGGAGCAGCTAAAACTTGAAGAGTGTCTTCAGTGAGATGACTATCTGGCAACTCTTGCTGATACAAAATTCTAGGTTTTTCTTTAGATGACTGAGAACCAGAGGGTGCTGTTGGTATTTGAGTCTTCTGGTTGGCCAATGCGGGGCCAGCTGAAATGCTCTGAATTGGTTCACGTCGAAGATTATCTGGCAGAGACTGTTGGTGTACACTAGCAGTATGTCCACTATCTGGCTTGAAGGATTGAAGGGTCCTTATAGACAACTGAGGCAGAACCTCAGTGTGAAAAGAAGAAATAGAGCTAAAATCTGAATCGCCAGAAAGATCTGATTTTAAGTTGGTTTGAGTAAGTTCATCTGTGCCTCCTTCAGAATTACTTCCTAAAGAGAAAAGAAAAAAAGAAGGACCGTCAGGTCCTTACCGCCTTGGTACACCAACCAAGCTTCACAGGAGTGCAAGAGGCCCAAGGGCATCTGGTTTTCCTGACATACGTGTTTTTAATGCTCTATGTTGAATTTAAAAGGACACCTCCAAACTTTACTCGACAGAGAGTAAGAAAGCATTCCCTCGCTCAGACATTTATCCAGTAGAAATAAGTCCTAAAGTCAATCAGTCATTAAAGGAGACCAATATTTACAGATATATTAACTACAACACTATTTGTAATGGCCAACTAATGAGAAATAATTTAAATATCCAAAAGTAGAATCATGGTTAAAAATAACAGTGCATCAAATGATGGAATATTATGCAAATCTTACAAGATGGATTTTTTGCGGGGGGGGGGGCGCGTATCACTGTTCTCTGGTGGGAGTGGGAGGCCCAGCCTTACTCCCGCAGAGCTGCTGCTGGATTTGAACCACCAATCCAGTGGGCCGTGGTCCCGCACTCAACCACTGCACCACCGGGGCTCAGCCCCTAGATGGATTTTCACATTCAGTAACATGGGAAAATGCTGTCAGGTGTAGGATTGTATTCGACGGGACAAGAAGCTAGTATCGCACCGCATATGCTGGAAGACATCAGATATCAGACTCTGCAACTGGAAACAAAAGACTCCAAAACCCATCGCACGGCCACCAGCAGGACGCACACTGTGTTCTCCTGGGCTCCTCTTTCTCCCCATGGAGGCGACGCATTATGGTCTAGATAAGTGCGGCACGTGAAGTGTGCTGTGTCACAGCGAACAGATACCACACTTGGGAAATATACTGCACATACTCATGTATAAGCCAAGTTTTCCAGGACATTTTTGGGCCGTTTTTGTGGTAAAATGTGATATATACAGTATCACTTGTGTGGCTATGGTGTATGAGTGCACTCTTCTTTTCTGAGAAAAGATGTTCCCTCTTCTCTCCAGCTGCACAAATAACTGTCAACAAGTCACGCATGAAGGAGTGCAAGAGACTCACGGGCAAGTGAGTGCCCTAACACAAGCACCCCACCTCACATGCACGCACGCACACAGACATGAATATTTATATGCGACCCATTTAAGTATGTGAAATCATAAAACACTCTAAAGGTTCCACTGAAGAGTTCGAATTTAATTCTATACAGCATAGGGAAGGGTTGACAATTTTGATCAGACTCGTAATGCAGATCGATTTCCTTCAGGCAAGACATAAGACAGATTCAAAATGAATAGGGAAGGAACGTGAACGCACTAAAGTGACATTTCAGTGACACCAGAAGTGTCCTCCTCCGCACTAATACAGTCGTTTCAAACGTCAGTGGAAAGTTAATGAAACAGAAAGGACATGACCTGACAAGGGAGGCATCACTCAAAAGCAATGTTATCAGGTGCCAGGCTTTATACTGGATGTAGAACACGTAGCAATAAACAAAACAAAGATTCCAGCCTCACAAAACCCCCATTGTAGTAGGGAGAGGGAGAAAACGACATACTGGTGGAAGCTAAGCTTGTAAGCGGATGTGAAGATGGATGACAAAGAGCAAGCATAAGAGAGTTTCCCAAAGTCTGTGGAACAATTCTGTTATCTTTCAATCCCATTTCGCAACAAACTTTCAAAGCCTTCGTATGGACTTCACTATAAGAAAACTGAGGTTAAAAAATGGTTATATTAAAAAAGAATGAAAAAGTGATTATATTACATAGCACTCCTTAATGTGGGGATCTTGCTAACTTGTCAATTCTAATTCAGTAGGTCTAAAATTTCTGGAACTTGAAATTCCCCAGTTCTACCAACTCCCCAGGGATGTCTAATGTGATTGGTCCTCAGACCACACTTTGAAAGCAAGAATATGTACTTTTCCCAGAATCATACACTGAGTAACAAAATTGGTACCTCATCTCTTTAACTTTTTTTATCTTTTTATTTATTTTATTTGGGGGGGGGGGGCATCACTGCCATCTCTTTAACTTTTAACTCTAAATTCTGAACTCTTTTTTGTTTTTATTTTTTGGGCATCACTGCCCTCTGGTGGTGAGAGTAGGAGGCCCAGCCTTTGCTCCTGTGGAGCCGCTGCTGGAATTGAACCTCCATCCCAGTGGGCCGTAGTCCCACGCATAACCACTATGCCACCAGGGCGCAACCCCATTCTGAACTCTTTCCATTCTGACTCTGCCTTTCTCTGGTCACTTAAAAAAAAAAAAAAAAGTAGAATATAGAATGAAATGAGTTGAGGAATGAATTGTAAAGTAAAAGATTATGAGTTTTAAAATTTACCCTTTCGGGCTGAGCCCCGGTGGCGTAGTGGTTGTGCGCGGGACTGCGGCCCACTGGGACGGAGGTTCAATTCCAGCAGTGGGGCTGGGCCTCCTACTCCCACCATAGGAGAACAGTGATGCCCCCCCCCTCCAAAATAATAATAATAAAAAAAATTTACCCTTTCAAGAAAGCTAAAAGGGAACAACGACAAGTGTCATCTACAATATAACTTGAGAAGAACTATGTCATTTTTTAAATAAGGAAACAAAACAGGCTCAAGAAGGTAACAAACCAAGCCCTTGTTTCCAAAAGATTTCCAAATTTCTGGAAGTCTTTGACTGTCCTTGACCATTCAAAAATACATGTGAAGGGAACCAACAAGTGAAGACACAGTCAAATCCTGAAGGATTCCGAGGCTTAAGAAAAAGAATAAGCCCTTACTCAGATACCTGAGGAAAGGGAAGTAACCTACAACTACAGTTCTGCTCCTACAAAGGCAAAAGAAGGCTGGTGGTGGTAAAAGAAATGTAAGACAGTTCTGTGACACTTAAAGATGTGTGCTTCAAAAGCACTGCTTAGCAGTACTTATCACAAATCAATTAATTGGCATTTTAGGACGATACTTCTTTGTAACTAAGGGATTGCTAGATGATGGGGTGGGGAGTGGCACAGTTTGGGAGTACTTAATGTTCCAAGAGACAGGAATGATTCCTGTCAGCATTTGAACTTCAGTATTTATACCAATCTATAGAATCTCTCAACTGGGTACAGGGCTGAGAAGTTGCATGCTGCTGGGAGCTGTGTACCATTTAGAGAGGAAATTAAGATTAATAATCTGGTTGAGATTTGCTGAAGAATTCTTCCTCATAGGAACCATATGCTGAATAACATAGATGGATGGCTTTCTTAGGAGCCAAAGA
Source organism: Nesogale talazaci (assembly GCA_004026705.1). Classification (NCBI taxonomy): domain Eukaryota; kingdom Metazoa; phylum Chordata; class Mammalia; order Afrosoricida; family Tenrecidae; genus Nesogale; species Nesogale talazaci. The sequence goes on along the minus strand of PVJH01006542.1, from coordinate 45,220 downwards.
GAGCAATATTCTATTTCCTAAAGTATAACCTAAGTCCTCTTACAGGCCTGATTTACGTCATAACAGTAACAACAAGCAGTATTATCTTTTCTTTTTCTATTTCTCAGAGAAAAATTAGGTATGAGACTTTAAGTTGGTCTTATTACTGTTCTATTCTTGGTTTTTTTTTTTTTTGGGGGGGGGGGGGTAATCACTGCTCTCCGGTGGTGGGAGTAGGAGGCCCAGCCCCACTGCTGGAATTGAACCTCCGTCCCAGTGGGCCGCAGTCCCGCGGCACAACCACTACGCCACCGGGGCTCAGCCCTCTACTCTTGTTTTCTAATTACTAATTAACTTTTTGGGGGCAATTTCCAAATTTCTAATTAATGGTAGCTAGATAGTTCTTACAATTATGTTGTGGACTTTATGGTTAATTCTTCAATAAATAGAAGCTAGCATCAACATTTTTTTAAACTCCAATTCCCTATCCAAGTATATAGAGCAATTCAAATATGAATTCTTGTTAAATTTATTAAGATTAAAAATGATTTCCTATAATGCCTGTATAGTGATTATTCATTAATGTTCTTCTGCTAAAAATGGTATGCCATTCAAATAACCTGCAACACAGTATCAAGTTACATGCAATAAACTTGCTGCATTTTAAAAGGTTATAGAGAACTGGCATGTAATATTAAATCACACAAATAATTTCATATTACAATCTATAGTCAACCTTTCTTTTTTTTTTCTTTTAGGGCTATTGCTAAATCCATTTTTCAACATGAAAGTGGTCTGTACATGCTTTTGAACTTCCTAAGTGAGCAGTGGTTTCAAAAGGCAAGCCACAAAGGAGCAGTAGAAGTATACAGACATAGATTCAAGCTAGCGTTTCCTGATGAAACAAGCCTGGGAAAGTCAGTTTCCTCATCAGACCCTCTCATGAAGTTGTGGAAAGCAGCAGTAAGATCATAATATATAAAGTACCTGGTGAATAAACACTCAATACAAATTCTTTACCCATTGCTCACAGATGTTCCCTTTGGGACAGGGGAAGCTGTAATTTCAGATCCTGCTTCCAGGGCCCTCATGTTGGGAGAACTCCCCCAAAGCTCTGTCCACAAATACTAAGTCCTTACATATTCTGGGCCCCACTAGGCACCCCCGACACTGCCTTCAGTAGGCAGCATTCTCCATCAAGGGCAAGATAGCCAACAAATAACCTAGATAGTGAAGCCAAACCATAGACAAGGTTTTGAACACTCCCATGACAGGAAGGGGGTCAATTAGACAAGCCTCACTGATGAGAGGCAGAAACGGCATGGAAGTCATCACTCTGGCATCAACTGGTCAGGAAACTCACTAGCACTTGGTGGCCTAGGAAAAATTCATGCAAATCCAGCAACCTCCACCAAGGAGTCTAAGGACATGCTATCTATCCCTGTGGGCAGCACCGGCAAGAACAGAATGGATGGCGCAGTGGTGCCTGGATGCTTCCCACACCCTGGGGGCATCTCTCACCTCCTCCGACCCAACAGCAGCAGGGCTGGTAAGAGTATTCCACCCCATTCTCATCACCAGCAATCATAAGTACAGGTGGAAAAAAACAGCCCAGAATATAAGCCTCTACAAACTAAATATTCTTTGGAATCACAGTTCACAGAAGTAGGCTAGGATCTATATACAGTCCTTAGACAAGTAAGTGATCAATAAAATAGAAGTTTGATTAAATAGGATCCAAAGTTGCTGAATAACCAAAATGTTCAGGATACAATCGAAAATCATTTGTGATAACATGAACCAGGAGAGTCACAGTTTAAATGAGAAAAGATCATCAAATGGCACTGATACTAAGATGAGTCAGATGTCAGAATTATCTGGCAAAGACTTTAAAGAGGTCAACATACATATGCCCAAAGAGTCAAAAGTTATCTCGAAACCTATGAAACAACAAAACATTTCAGCAAAGAAACAAAATCAAATAGTAATTATAGATTGGAAAAGTGGAATGACATAAAAAATGGTTCAATAGTAGAGTTTAGATACAAAGTGAGAAGCCACTTTTGGCTCAACACAGTTTTTAAAACCTGAACAAAAATCAAGAAAATGAACAGAGCCACAAGAACCTGTTGAACTCTCACAAAAGATCTAACAATTCCTATCATCAAAGTGTAAAAGCGAAAGGAAAGAAAAAGTAAAAAAAAAAAAAAAGGGGGGGGGGCCTTAAGAAAGAAGACAAATGTGTGCACAAACAAAAGTGTAAAGTAAGCTGATGGTTTCTGGCCATCAAAGATATAGAGTCTGGGGTCTTAAAGGCTTGAAAGTAAACAAGCAGCCATCTAGCTCAGAAGCAACAAAGCCCACAAGGAAGACGCACACCAGCCTGTGTGACCACAAGGGGTCAATGGAATCAGCAGTCATCAAAGAACAAAAATCCTATCATTGCATGCCCACCTTCCTGATATGATTGCTGAAGACAAAGGTGTGCATAAGCAAATGGGAAGAAAGCTGATGGTGCCCGGCTATGGGGGGGGGGGTGATTTTAAAAGGGGCAAGTGATAGCAGTGATGACTGCATAACCCCACTCAAGGAGAACAGATAATAGAAAGGAAAGTCAATGGATACACTGGATGGTGTAAGAGATGGCTCCCCAAAATCTATATACAAATATTTATAATATATTAAGGGTTCATGAGGGTGAAAGGGGATATAGGAGTACTGTTATCAAAGAATTCAAAAGAAAGAAAATGTTTTGAAAATTACGGTGGCAGCATTGTACAACCATGCTTGATCTAATTGAATGATGGATTGTTATATCTATAAGAGCTCCTAATAAAATATTACTCAGTGTTCTTTTTTTTTTTTAAAGATATAGTGGGCTGAGCCCTGGTGGTGTAAGTGGTTGAGTGTGGGACCGCGGCCTACAGGCTTGGCAGTTCAAGTCCAGCGGCGGCTCTCAGGAGTAGCGCTGGGTAGTGCCCACGACCATCAGAGGCTGTGATGCCCCCTCCCCCAAAAAAGAATATTAAAAAAAAAAAGATATAGTGTCTGGAGTTTTAAAGGCTTGAAGATAAACAAGCAGCCATCTAGCTGAGAAACAACAAAGCCCACATGGAAGAAGCGCCTGTGGGACCACACAGCGTCAAAGGGATCAGGTATCAAGAAACTTTATATCATTGTAAATGAGGGGGAGTACAGATTGGGGACCCAAAGTCCATCTGCAGGTGAAAGTGACATCCCCTTACAGAAGGGTGATGGGAAGGAAACAAGCTGGTGAAGGTACAGTGTAGCAACGATGAAATATGCAACTTTACTCTAGTTCTTAAATGCTTCCTCCCTCCCACTATCATGATCTGAATTCTACCTTACAAATCTGGTTAGACCAGGTGATGTACATTGGAACAGACAGGAACTGGAAATATGGGGAATCCAAGACAGATGATCCTTTTAGGACCAGTGGTGAGAGGGGCCCTACGGAGGAAAGGTGGAGGAAGGGTGGAGTAGAAAGGGGAAACTGATGAAAAGGATCTAAATATAACCTCCTCCCCGGGAAGGGAACAGATAGCAGGAAAGTGGACAAAGGGAGACATTAGACAGTGTACAATATGACAGAATAATAAATTATCAAGGGTCCATGAAGGAGGGGGGAGATGGGAGGGAATGGAAAAAGGAGAAGCTAACACCAAGAGTTTAAGTAGAAAGAAAATATTTAGAGAAGGACGATGGCAACAAATGTACAAATGTGCTTTGCATAGAATGGCTGTATGTACACTTATGATAAGAATTGTATGAGCCCCCCAATAAAACGATTTTAAAAAGAAAGAAAGAAATACACTAAAGAAATACTGGTGCTTGCTTCAGCAGCACATATACTAAAATTAGAACAATACAGAGAAAATCAGCATGGTCCCTGTGCAAGAATGACATGCAAATTCACGAAGCATTCCATACTTACGGCAAAAAGAAATACTGAAATCCCATACTTTTTGGACCATAAGATGCACCTGACCATAAGATGCACTCAGTTTTTATAGCAGGAAAACTAGGGGAAAAATATTCTGAACCAAATAGTACCAGCATACTAAGTATTAATTAAAATAAAGCAAAATATGGTACTATTTAAGAGTGTAAACTCTGCAGTGGTGTTAAGAACCATCATCACTTTCATGAACAAATGAGGGGAGGTGTGTGCTGTGCCAATCAGGTGACCTGACTGACATGGAGACTCAGGAGGCGGGACATTCCCGAACATACAGCAATCCGCAGCATACACACAGCAGCGGACAGCCAGTGGGCACATGGGATCATAAACACGTGATCTGGGGTACCACACCTTCCAACCATAGGACGCACCCTCGGTTTTCCCACACTTTGGGGGTTAAAAAGTGCATTTTATGGTTCAACAAATAGGAAAAAATTTATGAAAATTTTACAAGTTTAGCGAAAGACAAACCTTCAGGAGCTTCAACAAGCTGAGTGAATCTCAAAGTAAATGTAAAGATAATCATATTTAATTACAAATCATTGTGAGATTTCTGAAATCTAAAGACAAAGACACGGTCATTTCTGGAACTTGAAGAGAACTGTGCGAGCAGAGCCCCCCCGAGAGCTGCATGCACAAGGAAGCGGCCATCGCAAAAGGGCTTGGAAGAACAGAAAGGAAAGAACAGCCTATCATTCTCCTCGTGAGTCTCTTAAATGCTGTTTGATGGTTGAAGCACAAAATGTCAACATCATGTGATAGGGTACTCTACGTGTAGGAAGGAATTATTACAAACCTTTGTACTTAAAAAGTGGGAATGATACATTGAACTACTTTTAAAACCAAATAGTACAACCACTGATACCAGGGTGGCTGTGACGTGCTGTCCATTACAGTGACCCTATGCTCAACAGGATGAAGGGCTGCCCGGGGTGTGAGAGCCCCTCCATCTCTCTGCTGGAACTCATTTCCTTTTTCTTTTTCTTTTTTTTTTTAATCACTGCCCTGGTGGGAGTGGGAGGCCCAGACTTGCTCCTGGAGAGCTGCTGCTGGATTTGAACTTCCAGCCCTGTGGACCACAGTCCTGTGCTCAACCACTACGTGAATTTGCATGTCCAGGGCTCAGCCCTGGAACTCATTTTCACAGCTACTGTGTTCCTCCATTTCACTGAAAGCCTTCTTCATTTATGCTTTAGAAGCATAATGAATAGCCTCCTCCAAAGTCCGGTCCTTCCTGATAAAATTTCCAAAATACTTGAGATGAAACCTTGCCAGCCACACTTACATTGCAAGACAGATGTATTCTTTCTTCCTGCAGCCCAGAGTTTATACTCAGCATGTTTCGCCAACCCCACAGTTTCAATGCGCCAATTCTTCCCCAGTCTTCCTGACCATGAGGCCAGTGAGCACGCCGGGGCCTTCCTTCTCAGGTGGACCTTAGCCTTCAAGTTCCATCTTAGCTCTTTAAGACACTGAAGAGGTCTTGGGTAGCAGATTGGCCCAATATGATACATGTAATTTGGCTGTTTCCAGGGGCATTAATTGTGGATCCAAGTAAAATTAAACCCTTGATAACTTGCACCTTTTCTCTGTTCCTCTGAGTGTCGATGTTTACTGCTTCGGTTGTGAGGATTCTTATTTTCTTTACATTGGGGTGGAATCCAGACTGACTGACGGCAGTCGTCTTTGATCATCAATAAATGCTTCAAGTCCTCCTCCCTTTCAGCAAGCAAGTTGGGTCAGGTGCATGCAAGTTACTACTGAGTCTTTACCTTCCCCAACCCTGACGCTGCATTCCTCGTATAGTGCACCTTCTCGGATTAGTTGCTAGTAAACAGAGTAAGGTAAAAAGACCTAACTGTGGTGCACACCTCTCCTCATTTAAGGAACTCAGTATCTCATTCTGTTCAAACTGCCTCTGAGTCTCTATACAGTTGCACATGATCACAATCAAGTTTTCTGGAATTCTCATCCTTCACAATGTTACTCATAGTTTGTTATGAATATTCACAGCAGATTCACTCATAATTGACCAAATCTGAAAGCGTCTAAGATGCCCTTCAAGTGGTGAGTAAACTGCAGTAAGCCCATACAATGGACCACCATAAAAATAGAACGTTAGCAAGCTTCAAGAAAGCATATGAAGGAATCTAAATTCGTATTACTAAATCAAAGAAAACAGCCTAAGAAAACCATACCATGAAATGCTTCCATCTATAAGACATTCTGGAGAAGTAAAATTACAGAGGCAGTATCCAGGAGTTCAGGAGAAGGGTAGGGATGAGGAAGGTAGGCATTTTTAAGGCAATGAAATGTTTCAGCACAAATCCATAATCCATTTCTCTGAACCCACAAAACTGTACCATACAGAGTAAGCCCTAATGCAAACTGTGGGTGTGAGTTAATAATAATGTTTCAGTATTAGTTCATCAATGAGAACCAATGCCTTATGTTCATCACAGGACAAACTAAGCAGGAGGGAAAGGGGCATATGAAACTCTCTGGAGTTTCTGTGCAATCTTCCCAAGTCTAAACTTGCTCTACAAAATAAGGTCTTTCTAAAAATGGGTAGGGGGCCTTTTTCCAAAAGATTTCTCCAAGTTGTTCTCCAAACAAGGGCCCAATGGGCATGTGTATAGATAATTAACATCATTATCCACTTGAGAGATGCAGGGAACAACCACAGCAAGCTATCTCGTTAGGCCCATTAGAAAGACTACTGTACAAAAGACAGAGAATAACGAGCTTTGGTGATGATGTCGATAAGCTAGAACCCACAAACTCACAGATCGGAAGGAAGGAAGTAAAATAATGCACACATTTTGGAAAGCGGTTAACAACTCCTCAAACCGTTAAACAGAGTTAGCCAATGATCCATTAATTCCACTCTAAGGTATATGCCCCAGAGTACGTAATATAAAGCTCCACAAAAAATTACACACAAATGTTTGTAACAGCATTGTTCAATGCAATCCGAAAGTGCAAACAACCCAAGTGTCTGTCAGCCCTGAGAAGTGAAGAAACAAAATGTGATCGAGTCATTCATTTTTATTGGGCAAAACAAAGAAATGAGTACATGCTATCGTATAAACTAACTTTGAAAGCATTATGCTAAGTGAAAGAGGTCAACCAGAAAAAAGACCCATTCAAGGAGGTTACAGAAAGATAATGCTACTTTTCCCATGGACGTTTTGAAGTCTGTTCATAATTATTCAATTCTATGTACATGGTTTATGTGATTTAAACATCATTTCCACCGAAGGTAGGAACCATGGGAAATCTGTTTGTATATCTCAGGTAACTAGAGTTTTTTTGTTTGTGAGGACTGTCAAAATAAAACAAGGTCTAAAATCCAAGCAAATAATACATGTTACTTGACAAAGAAAAAGATATATAAACAAATGAAGACTCAATCATCTCTGCAACTGTAAATACCGGAGCGTCAACTTGGGCGGGGCTTGGGTGGCGTGGAGCGTCAACTTGGGCGGGGCTTGGGTGGCGTGAAGTCGGCAAAGGGAACCGACAGAAAGGCACGGTCAGACATGATCCCCGCATCCAAGGTTACGGCTGTCAATCAGTGGGTTCCGGCGTCTAGATTCCACTGCACTTCTGGCAGCACAGTTACTGCCCATGAAATTTGGCCGTTTGTAGTTGGCCACTTCACCCACGCTTCTCCCTGACACCCTTGGTCTCGACCAGGGGTGGGAGACTCTTGAGACCGAAGACCCAATCCTAACAACTTTAAAATTACTCGAGAGCCTTAAATATGTTTTTTTCAAACAAATGAAATCACCGTGATCTGAAATAACAACCCTCAAATGTTTTCAATGCTACTTCAGAGCCGCATGTTCACACTGGAAGAGCCGCCGCATATGGCTCTAGACGAAAAGTTAATACCCTCAGCCTCCGGACTCTTTGGTTGCTCCCTGTTTCTGTCCCACCAACCCCACCTACCCTCACCTTTCCTCTGTCCTTTCTGGAGCCCATCTGCTATTCAGGAAATAACCTTTCTCAAATTTCTCAAAGAACACACTCTGCACTCGCGACAGCTTGCTTTTCCCAGCCAGACCCTACTTCCTCTACCCTTCCTGCCTTCTTATAACACTTACCATTATCTTCTGTTGTCTTCCTGAGGCCAACAACACTTCCTTTTCGAGGTTCAGCTCACACTCAGCTTCTTGTGCACCCTCCTCCCACCACTTTCTCTTGGCAACTCAGTTACTCCTATTCATTTTGGGGTTGTTTTTTTTTTTTCTTAAAGACTTCAAGGTCTAATTCAAAGCTTTTCCTAAATCCTAAATCTTCCACCTCTATCAATCAGAAAAGATTTAAACATAGTTAACCAACTGAATAAGGTAGCCTCAAAAATCTCAGCCAACTCCCCCCAGGGATCTTTATTCAACAACTGCTATCCAATCCACAGCTACGTCCTTCAATGTTATCATGAAAAATCAAATCTACTAGCTCAAAATACATATTCTTTTTTTTTTTTAGGCATCACTGCCCTCTGGTGGGAGTGGGAGGCCCAGCCTTGCTGCTGCTGGATTTGAACCGCCAAGCCAGTCGGCCGCAGTCCTGCACTCAACCACTACGCTACCGGGGCTCAGCAAAATACATATTCTTCTAGCTCTCAAGTTAACACTTATTTATTCAGTTTCATAAATAAATCTCTGTTCTGGCTAAAATCTCCCAGACTAACAACTATGCAGGCTAACCAATGCAAACCTTCTCTCATTAAATTCCTACTACTATCTCACCATCATACCCTTTCAACAAATCCCTGGACTAAAGAGCAATACTGTAAAATCCATCCTTTCCATTCCTCAGTTTTAGGACAAAAACGAAAAGCTGCAGATTAATATAGTTTGACACGCCTTACAGAAAAGTCTATTTTTAACCATCTGGATATCGATCATCAACTCTTTCGACATACCTGCTAACAGCCTGAGACTCTTTGACACACTCTCTGGAGTTACACGCAACATCCTGAGATCTGACGAGGTGCACTCAGACTCTGATTCTCGGGGAGTCTCCTGGGAACCCATCATAGACAAGGTAGATGAAAAAGACGGACCCGAACTCAGATGAGAGTGGGCTACCTATGAAGGGGGGGGGGGGAAATGAAGAAAGCAAAACAAAATATTAATTTCAGACTTCACCTGCTACAAAGAGACCTATACTTCTTTTTTAGAAAAGCATAATATTTTTAACCCTGCTAAATTAATTGATCAGTCAACTCAAAGACTCTACAAATTACCCAGAGTTTCTGGAATGTTTGCTGTATAGAATACTCCAGGCAGAAGGCCTAAAATGTTTCTACTCCTCAAAAGTTTGCTCCTTATAATCATGTTATGACTACTGTAATCATACTAATGTTATTAAAGTATATGAGTTATGGTCTCATTTTAACATCATGTGATTAGCTACCCAAGCACACACCAGCCCTCAAAGATGGTGATGGAGGTACCGTGTGCCTTCGTGGAGCTCACAGCGACACCCAGGACAAAGCAGAACTGCTTCCTAGGTTCCCTAGACTGCCGCCTGCCCAGGAGCAGAGCACCAGGCCATGTCACCCCAGAGCACCACTACCCTTCCAGTTAGCAACAGAGCACTTCACCACCGTGCCACCAGGGCACCTTCAAAACACTGAACTGCTGACAAGGAAGTTCCAAAGTGTGATCAGACCACACCAATTCTTGCTGGAAAAACATACACCTACACCACACTTTGCACAAAATCTACCATGCTCATGCACACATGCACGTCCAAACCCCCTCAAGTTAATTTTCATAAGAATTTGAGTGTATTTATATTCAAAAAGTGCATGAACAAACATTATTTTCTTCTTTCAATTTCCCTATGAATTTTTTGGTCTCTAATGATAATATACACTACACACCATGTTTATATACAGCCATGTGCACATGCACACATACACATATTTACCTATGTTTAGATCAAGGGGTTCAGGAATTCATGGAAAAACAAAATGAAGAGGTAATGGAATATTTTCACAAACTATTTTGAAGCCCTCTCCTACATGTGGAGCCTGGAGAGTACAGTGAGTTAAGGATTCATGTGCTAAACATAGGGCCGGCAGTTCAAATCCACCTGCTGCTCCAGGGGAGAAAGACGAGGCTCTCCGCTCCTGGGGGATGACCTTTTCCAAGAGACTCCAGAACTCACTAGGCCCTATGGTATGCGACACAGACGTCTTTACGGCAACCACAGACAAATGAAAGGAGCCTATTTCTGGCTAGGACTTAGCAAACCCTAAGTTGATAGTAGAGAATACATACATGGTTCTTTTACGTTTATCTCCATTTTTCAACTAAAACTCCCTTTTCCCCCACCTCATAAAAAGCCAAACAGAGAAACCTGCAGATTTCCCAAAATGGGCAACGTCCTTAGATGGCAGCTACAAAGTCCATTGGGAGGACAGGGAGCTCGCGGAGTTTTCTACATTTCCCAGCAGCCTTTCTAAAGCTGCGAGCTCAGTGCACTCACCGGTCCAGTCACCATAGGCCCATGTCGGGGAAACAAAACAAGTGAAAGAGCGGCAAGTGACAAACTCGCTTCCTAGAACAGACCTGGGGAGGCCCTTCCAGCCCTTGTTTTCAGCATGGCTCACCTCTCCGAGTAGTTCTGCAACTTTCTTGTTACCCACAGTTCCACGTTTCTTTAGGATCTGGTGGGCCGAGTTTCCGTCATCCGTGGTAACGGTGATGCTAGGCATGGCCTTCACCTGTGGGTGCTCTACAAAACAGAAGTCATTTTGCAAAATTCTAATGTTTAGTAGCTGATCTGGCGGAGCAATGTCACCTCTGCCTCTTGCAGGTGGCAGCGGTTTCTCTTGGCAGACTCTAATTGGGGAAGCAACCCTGACCAACAGTAAGCACCCAGTGACTTTTCACTGCCTGCCACCCCTGCTTGCCAAGTGGCTAACTTCCCACACCCGCAGAGACGCTGCCAAGTGCGGCTAGGCTAGAGCCCGCGACCTTACCCAGGGGTGAGTCTGCAACTTCTTCTGAGGTGGCTTGCTTTAATCCTTGTAAAAGCAAGGTCTCTGAAGTGGACACTTTCCTGGGCGGAACGGCTGCAGGTTCCATCTTCTCGGCAAGGTCCGATGCTGACATTATCTTCCCACGGGGAAGGAACGGTTTGTGGCCGGTGTCGCCCTGAATTAACACCGGCTGGGTTCTGTCAGGTCCACCAGCCTGCCTGTGGGAAGTTTCGCTTACAGGAGATGACGCGGGCTCTGGGGTGAGCATTTCCTGAAAAGTATTAGGTTGTGGTTTCAGGTCGGGATGCCAGTACAAGGAACTGTCGTCGGTCTTTGTGGGCAACAGAGGTTTGGAGGCTGCAGGTTCAAACACCCCAGGGGTAGACTGATAGCGTGGGTGACTAAGCTGGCCGAGTAAAGATTTTTCGTCACTATAACTTGATGGGGAAAAAGCTGGGTCTTCCGCTGCTTTTTCTGGACCGTCCTTTGGGACAGACTGGGTGTTGTCGCTCTGGGTCTCATCCGCCGCAGTGCCGGTCTTGAAAGGCTCGATGGAGGCGATGACGGCCTCAAAGGCGACACTATCCGTCGCAGCCACACTTTCCCCCCCAGACACGGCCGTTTCCGCCTGGGTACTGTCTTTCTGGAAATACAGTGGCTCTGGCGCCTCAGCCAGGTTGGGTGGAGCTATCTGGAGAGGGTCCCCAGGAACCTCCACGTTGGAGGCCCGGTGACTCGTGGAGATGTTGTATACCTCTGAAACCAGGAAAACATCACCAGGAAGTAGGAGCTCCCCGACCTGCCGAGTCTCTGCGCGCTGCAGGGGCCCTGGAGTGGGCACTGCCTTCACGCTCAAATCCTTTGGTTCGGAGCGCGGGGCTCGTTCTTCCCCGGGCCCTGCATGTCCTGTTTCACCCGTCTTCCATTTCATCTCCTTTTCCGTCGGAATTCTTAAATAAGCACTCTCGAAATAATGGTGATCGGGTGTCAAGGGAACCTCTTTGCTTCGTTCCCACAAATACAAGAAGGAACTCGGCTTCTGATTGTTCGAGCGGAAAATAACTTCACGTGGAAAGGAAGTGTGCTCCGCACTCACCGGACTTGCTTTGGGCTGCTGTGAGGCTCCCTGTGTCCACCAGGGCGTACACGCACAAGGGCCACCAGATGTGTCATCTTCCTTGGGGGCTTCGCTTTCATCCCCTGTGTCAGATAAATCGGAAAAGGAGTCCTGGTCCTTGCTGTCGAAACATGTTTCAGGCTGCTGCAGAGCTTCCTGATTCCAACACTGCATATATGAACAGGCCTCAAAACTGTCACTTCTTTTCAGAGCGCTGTTGTCTTCGCTCAGATCGGATAAACTCAGGGAAGAAATCAGATCATTCCCAGCTGCCCTGGTTTCTGACCGCGGTACCTCGTGTGTCTTCAACGACATATACGAACAAGGAGCATCGTAACTATCAGAGTCTTTGGAGGTTTTCCGTTCACCAACTATGTCAGATGAAACGGCCTCTTCCTGAAGCTCTGGCTCAGGAAGTAAAAGAGCGTGCTGAGAGCCCCCCGCCGTGCTCCCCGTAAGCGGGTACTGAGACAGACTGAAGCGACTGTTCACTGTATCTGAAGCTACTTCTGAGGATGCCTGTAACAAAGCCTCCTTAACTTCCGATGGCCGAGAAAACCATTCAGTGTCGTCAGAGCTATCAGGAACTCCCCTGAGAAGACAGAGTTAGGAGCCAGTAAATAACACATTTGGAGCGTTTCATTTTACAATATTCTGATAAATGATACAAACCATACTAGGACAGTAAAATCAAGATTAGTTGAAGTGTGTTGAAAACCAAAGTTCTTCCAATTTTAAAAGTTCCTTTAAGGTAGCTAATGATTGAACTTTCTCTTTGTTTGTTTGTTTACTTGCGTGGGGCGGGAGAGGGATAACCAGAAGATGAATAATCACTTCTGGTCTCTAGATGTCTCAGATTTATCCTAAATCATAGAGCACAGACACAGAGCACAGGCTGTTATTTTTATATTGCCAAATCAAGGACTCTTTAGAAGAGAAATTCAAAATAGCCTTTCAAACTTTATTACATAAAATGCTGAGTCTATCACCTGCCATAAGTTCATGATCATTTAATGTGCATTATTTCTCGGACTATTACTGAGAACTACTCAAGGAGCACTCCGCAAATGTAACAGGAACTGTGACTGTTTGAGAATCTAATGTGTACACAGAATGTCATCACAGTGATTAAGACGTAACCCACAGCGCAGGGGTCAGGATTTACTCTCTTGCTTACATCTACAGTTTTCCGTTGAGGATTTTTGCTTTTCTCTCTGTCCTCCTGTGTCTCACCCACCAACATCCCACCCCCAACCCTCGGATCTGAAAAAGAAATTTTCTATTAACAAACAATTTCGATATGGTTTTAAGAATTCTGGACTTGCCTCCCATTATGGTTATTCTTTTTGTCTTGTTTTGTTTTAGCAGTAACATTCCCCTTTAATAGCCTGGTGGACTGCTGGTGACACAGAGTAGGCCCCAGCTATACAAGCCCCTTGCCTACCCACCCCAGTACCGAGTGGGGGTTGGGGAGCACCCAGCATGGGGCTAGATAAGCCAATTCATTTCCCATCCCTGAGTAGGTCGGGGGAGGCAGCACCACCATTATGGTTATTCAAAAAGATATAAATTTAAATGATTTTTCAAGGAACTAGAGTCACCAAGCTCATTTCTAGACACGTGACTGCTGCATTAATATGTGTTGTGTCTTATTGGAGGGCATCAATCACCTTCAGGGTATGTGCTGAGACTATCTAGCCCCTACCCCATCTCAGGCTAAAGTCATTAACATTACTAACAATGTAGAACAGGAAAAGGAGTAGAAGAGTTCCAAGCAGATTAAAGAACAAAACAAAAACATTTTACCTCAGAGGTGCAAAATCTAGCTCACTTGGCTGGGATAGCGAGCTGGCCCCCAATTCTTGGTCCTGGCTGGGGCAGGTCAGCAAGGGCAGATCCGGAGAGGCAAAGTTGTCTTGTATGACTGCAAAGTGTCCAACACGAAAGTGGCAGGTCAGGCTGGAGGTCCACTGCGTAACCCACCCATGCCGTTCTCCTACCGACCCCCGCTGTGCCGCCCTCTGGAAGTGTCGAGCCTCCCTGGGATGCTGAGAGGAGCATCAGGAGCAGTGCGGTTTACTGACTGCCCACTGGGGTCCTGGCACAGCGGCCCCTTGAGTGTCCTTACTGATCACAACTGTCCTGATGAGAAAGCTGGATGACGCCCACATGCAAACGGTCCTGACGCTCCAGGGTGAGAGCTGAGGCTCAGCGTTCTGACTTGTACTGCTAAGGAAGCGCAAGCCTTTTGTCCATCGGCAGGAACCCCTTCCATGCAAATGTGGCCTAGGAACCCCCGGCACCTCTGACGTGGACACTCACTACGAAGATGCCGGGCACCCTCTTCTCTCTCACGCTCTCACAAGGGCACATGACACTTTCCTGAAGCTGCATGACACGTGTTACAGAACTGATACCAGTCTCCTATTCAGTAAGACGCTCAAAAAAATACAGCAAGGCTTCGATTTCTCATTAAAATTTGCTTTTCTACAAAACTAAGTTACTTAAGCCTAATATGTCATGCGGCTATTGTAATTTTTTAATAAATTAATAATTCTCTTGGATTCCTTAGTTTTAATGTCTAGTGCCCACATACATAACAGCTTGGGGGAACTCAGTAATTTTTGCCTGTTTAAAGGGGTCAAAAGGTTTGAGAACTGCTGTTTTACGGGGTGGGAAAAAATACTATAAATTCCTGAATGCCAACCTAAATCATCCTTAATGTCCTTAAATATGTATAAAAAAGTACAGATTCCTTATTCTTTTTATAAGACAACTATAAAACAAACCCAACATTAATAGAAACCAAACCGCAGAATCAAAAACATCCTAATCAAAATTAACCTAACGTAATGGGTGACGCTTTCAGAAAACCAAGTTCGTTTTCAACATCAATTATTTAATGTTGTCATATGCCCTAGAGGTCCAACAACAGCACTACCGTAGGCAGTGTGCACCCTCAGTCTCTCACACTCTTCTCTGTGGGGTTAATGCAGACCCAGGGTCCCTGGGAAGCCACAGGCCCTGTAGTGGGGTCCAAATATATCCCAAATGCCTCCACGTCCACTGCACCTTCCCTAATAGTGCCCATCTCCCTCTTGTTTTAACTTTTGTCTGGCTGCTTCCCCACTACATGAATAACTCCACGTGTACTTTATTTACAGTTGCTTCTCCAGTGTCTACATACCTATCACTTTATCATTTAAATTGGATTTAATTCCAGTCTAAATTAATTAAATATGGAACACCAATTGAAATCAGTAACTTTTACTATCAAGAGTGACTAATAGGGTCCTCTTTGACATAACTAAGAGAATTAGTTTAAAATTTCATTTAAAAACAAAAAAAAATTTTTTCACCTCTCTAAGAATGATAAGAGTTCTTGGTTTTGTTTAGTTTTTAACAAAGTCCCCAAACACACTAAGGTGATTTTGGGTGTGGCAGACTTATCATTTACAATGGCCTAGAAGGTCAGCATTTAAGTTACTTGAGAACCTTTTTAAAAGTTATTCTTTGACAGAATCTACAGGCATCTTTGTATTATGCATTGGGCTGCTAACTACAAGGTGAGCAGTTCAAAACTACCAGCCACTCAACAGGAAGAAGACAGTGCTTCCCACTCCTGTAAAGCCGTGAGGACTTGGAAACCCACATAGGATGGGTCTACTCTGTCCTTCGGCTAACTCTGATTCGGAATCGGCTTCATGGCAGTAAGAGATTATGAAGGAATTGTAGTAATAAGCAGTGTCTCCCACATTATTGAAATATATTTTCACAGTGGAGTTGGGAAAGTTATCCCAGGTAAATGCTCTCTCTCTCTCTCTCGCTCGTAAGAGAGCCCTTTGGGCGTGGAAGGCTGTATAGTTTATTGGCAACGCTGTTTTCTTATAGTGATCTACTGTGTATTTCTTCACAATCATCTCTTTCATTATGTGTCTGGTCATTCCGGCACTGATTATCATCGACAACACTTGTCATGTGTAAGAGTCTACACACTACAATAACAGTATCTGTGTGTAGCAAAACACAAAAGGTAAATAAAACTCTCCTCTGGCCATCAGATCTTCTTAACCTTTAAAAATAGCAAGCTTGAGTCATAAAATTATATGTGAGAAGGTACTTTGATGCTTTCTAAGTACAATTTTATGACCAGTGTTGAAATGTCTTCCATAACACCTCTTAGAGAATCCTGCCTGAGCATTTCCTGGGACATCATGCTGTTTTTACTGTGGTTAGTCTATTCTATTACTACATGACTTGATTAAAAAGTTCTCACATCAAATTGAAATCAACCTCTCTGTTTAGTTCCATAGTTCGGAACCACTAGCCACTCCATGGGAGGAAGATGGGGTTTTGCACTGGCAGGGAGAGTCAGCCTGGGATGCCCCTAGGGGCAGTGTGGCCTTGTCCTACAGGGCTGCACTGTGTTGGCACGGTCTCAGGGGCAGGGGCTTGTTTCTGGTTTTTTTCCATCTCTAGTTCCCTATTTAATCTGAAAATAGGCACCTAGATATTTGTTAAATAAATGAATATAAATCATTTTCTTTCAGGCATAAAAATGATTCAAATATTTGGTAATAACCAAGTCTTCTCAAATGATGGATTCTCATTTCAATTCCATCAACATTTTTCTTAACATTAATTTCCAAGATCCAGTCATATAATAAACTGGCACTATTTTGATTGGAATAGCATTCACTTATGTTTAGAAGAAGGAGGGAAAACACACACGAAAAAACCACATTGAGGGCTGAGCCCCGGTGGCATAGTGGTTGTGCGTGGGACTGCAGCCCACTGGGATGGAGGTTCAATTTCAGCAGTGGGGCTGGGCCTCCTACTCCCACCACCAGAGCAGTGATGCCCACCCCCTCAAAAAAAAAAACCCCACATTGACTGGCTGAGTCCTGGTGGCGTAAGTTGTTGAGTGCAGGACTGCAACCCGCAGGCTTGGTGGTTCAAATCCAATGGTGGCTCTCAGGAGCGGCACTGGGTGGTGCCCACGGACCACCAAAGGCAGTGATGCGTGCCCCCCCCCCCAAATAAACAAACAAAACAAACACATTGACTAAGTTCTGTTCAAAGTTCTCTAAAGTAGCAGTTTTATATATATATTTCTAATATGACTCAAGAGCCTGAGATGGTACACACAGAAGCATGTATCATTTTACATAGAAAAGTGTAGCTGCTGCATTTTTCTAAAAAAAAAAGTTTTAATTATTATTATAAACATCCTCCATGCCCACAAGTTGTCCTATAATTCTATCTCTTAGCAATAATTTGAAAGGTATTTAAAATATCTCCTGTAAAGAGATGGCATATAATTTTATATCAAATAGAGAAAAGTAATATAATCTAGTTTAGACAAATAACTTCTATCTAAATTTTCAGGCCTCAAAGCTAAAGTGAAGGACAAAGGTCTTCATTAATTCTGATAATGAAACTTGGTAAACATGACTGTTTGATTTGGGTTCTTGGTTTTTTCGGAATCAGGAGTCTAGTTTCTGAAAGGAGTCGTCAAAGGATAAGCTGAGGGAGTTTCAACAAATTTGTGGGAAAATTCCATTGATCCTTTAATTCCATTTTTTCATGAATTTTCTGATGTTCTCTTATGTGTGGTTTCCTCCAAGAAGTACTCTGCAAATACGACAGCAGGGGTGTGCGCGCACTAATGACTGTCACTGTTCTGCCTTCTGTCAACAACACAATGGAAAGGAAATGCAATGAGCAGGCCAGTTTAGAAAACCAGGAGTAAGTTACAACCTTTGACTGTAACCCAACAGAGTTCTGCAATTAGGAATAGGAGCTGTACTCTCTCTCCCCAAAGGGGTCTACAAATCTGAGGTATTACTTAGTTAAGAATAAAAATATCGATGCACATGATGGGTGTTGGTGTGGAGACCTAAAGCCCATCTATAGACAACTGGACCTTTATTTGCTCACAGAAGGGTCACAAGGGAAAAACAAGACAGCCAGGGTGCAGTACAGCACCAACGGAACACACACTAGTTCTTTAACGCTTCCTCCCCGCCCCCCCCAACACCATCATGACCCACGTTCTACCTCACAAACCTGGCTAGAACGGAGCATATATACCGGTACAGATAAGAGCTCCTGACACATGGAATCCAGGACAGATAAACCCCTCAAGAACAGTAATGGGAGTAGCACTATCATGAGGCTAAGAGGAAGGTCGGGGAAAAGAGGTACAAATGGGAAACTGACAACCATGACCAACATATAACTTCCCCCACCCCCACCTGGGGGACGAACAACAGTAACGTGGGCAAAGGGAGACAGTGGGTGGTGTAAGACATAAAATAATAACAATTTATAATTTATCAGGCGTCCATGAGGGTGGGAGGTTGGGGGAGGGAAGGAAAAAAGAAGAACTGATTCTAAGGGCTCAAACAAAAAGAATATGTTTTGAAAATGATGACAACAATGTATGTACAAATGTGTTTGATACAATTGATGTACGGGTTGTTAAAAGAGATGTAAGAACCGCCAAGAAAATGATGTATTAAAATAAATAAATAAATAAAAAGACATTACCTAGCAATGGAGAACATAAGAAAGTTGATCTGCGAGTCTTCACTTGATTTTCTGATGGGGTCAATAGACCTTCCTTCAGAGAGGGCAAGTCTGACACCTTGGTCCCTTCCTCTTTCACGTCAGACTTGGTCGTGGATGTACTCGAGGTTTGAGAATTGTCCATTTCGTGAGGAAGGCAATGCCACGTTTCCGTTTTCTAAGACAACAGTTATGAAGATGAGCATACAAAGCCATTAACTGAGCAACCATACATATTTAGATCAAAATAGTCACTCGACCAGCATGCAGCTTCCTATTTAATCATGTTCTTATCCAAGTTATGGAAATCTGAGGCTGCTCTTTGCATGTTTCTCACAATATAGAATTAAGTCATTCTGAAACTCTAGTAGCCCGCTGACCTGTGGTTGCTGTCGACCAGGGTCTCACAATTGATTCCCTACTGTACCCACCCCCACTTATTGACGCTCTCATTGTCCAACTATGAAGGGTAAGGCTGAATGTCAACTTGGCAGTGGTTTGGCAGTTACCACGCGATCCCCCTTGAGAGCTCCTATGAACAGATCAATTGAAATAAGTGTACTCTAGGGTATGGCCTGCTTCCTGTATCTGTGGATGTTTTGGCAAAGTTTGCTTGTGTTTGGGGCTGGATTTCGATCTTGCATCAATTGACTTCTGAACCTTGGGACTTGAGCTCGCAGGTCACATTGCCTGCTGACCCTGGCAGTGGGGAGTCTCCACTGTCTGGGAGTCAGCAGCTTCCTCTCCATAGGTGACCCTGAACTCATTCACTTACGCAGCCAGCAGTCTGACCTGTTGATGTTGAGTTTGTCAGTCCTACAGCCCTTACAAGCGTTAGGAGAAGCCTCCAGGGTGACATCTAACTCATAGATTTGGAACCTGCGAACTTCTATAAACAGGTGACGTTTTTCACTGAGATCAATCAATCAATCAGTCTCTACACACACACACACAACCTTGGGATGGGGTGCTTGAAATTTTCCCACAAACTAGTCTCTCATATGTATTCATTACTGGGCCGACTACTTCGAAAACCTAACCTAAGATACTGACATTTCACATATATTTCATGTTAAAAACAAAAACCAAATCTACTACCCGACTGTTTCTGTAAATTAACACTACATCTGGCAATAATGACTGTCTGAGGTGGCTATGATGGTATAATGGCTATAGTACATGGGTTATCTGGGCTAGACCATGATCCTCAGTGGTTTGGCAGCTGTGTAATAATGCAACTAGGCAGTTAAGTAATGATGAAATTTGGCACTTCGTGTGATCATTTTCCATCTTCATGTAAGGCCTAGTTTTCCTTGATCAATCTGGCCTCTGGGACCTACCCGTGTTCGTAAGTAAGAATGGGCGTGCTGACAATGGACATATATATCCATTTGCCCTTGACTCATCCTCAGACCTCCACAGTTCACTCGCTCTAACACCTCAACTACCATCACTGTCACCTCACAGAGACAACCGACCATCATCGCGGTCATCATCCTTTTCCCATGTGAGCTTCCCTCGCTTGCCCTCTGAAAGTTAACTTATCGTTATGATCACAAGCAGGCTTAATTTTCTGGCCCTTTCCTCGCACGATCTTACTTGTCCAACAAAACACCATCTTTTCCTTGACTGAATTCAGTAACTTTGGCAGAGGAATAACATGCCCAACTGACTGGCTTTCCTTTACACTGATGACATTAAAACACGGGGCCACTTGGACCTTGCCTAGAAACCCTACCACATTTCCCTCCTAAATTGATCCTCTGAAATGATCACCTCCTATCTGGACATTACAAAACCGCCAAACTCCACCTCCCTGCTTTCAACTTATGACCTCATCTACTTCAACGAGTGCATAGCAGAAGCCAAAGTTTATTACCCTATTATATACCTGGATTCCCATCTTGTGACTTTTCAGTCATTCTACTTATCAGAGCCCTTCCCATCCCATTCCACTCCACCACCCCCAAAAAAAAAACATCCTTGGAATAGGTAATTCCCTCTCTTTGCTCCTTTTCTCCTCTACTAAATCATTCTCTTCTCGTGTAACACACCCTTACAATCTCTCATCTTAAATGATCTGCCCAACATTCCATCTATTTCTACATAAGTATATTAAGGTTTCAGTTTGCAAAATAGATACAACTATAAAATTATTCTTTAATCCATTTCAAATGTACAACCATTGATATAAAGTTCAATCACAATGCTGTACAACCCTCACCACTATTCTAGAGTTATTTCATCATTGCCCCAATAACATGATTTTTATATTAAAATTATCTTTCAGTTGAAAAAATGTGTTAATTTCCAATATTATAAATATTGATAGATAAAACTTACATAAACAAAGGCTCCTTAGAATAACCGAGAAGGCTAAAAAAGGGAGTCAAGAGAAGGTAACAAAAAAATGAACTGTTGTCCCACACAATGAGGGTCGTCAAAGAACTAACCAAAAGGTGAGCTATTAGCTGAGTCCTGGTGGCGCAGTGGTGTTTGCGGGACTGCGGCCCACAAGGTTGATGGTTCAAATCCAGCAGCAGCTCTCCAGGAGCAAGGCTGGGCTTCCTATTCCCACCAGGGCAGTGATATGGGGGTGGAAAAAAGTGATCTATTAGGGGGTGGAGGATGTACAACTCTTTTCATTTTGTTTTGTGTGTGTGTTCTTTTTGTGCTGCATATCAAAGGACACTAGTTAGTTACAGAGGACATACCTGATCATCTCTAGATCCCCACTGAGTGGTATCCACAGAGACCAGCTTGGGGCTGGAAACCTGTCTTCTACTGTCTCCTTGTGGCCACACGTGGCAGGGGAGTGGGATAATCTAAAATTAAACACAGATTTAAGTAGAGAAACACAACCACTGTGATTTTACAATAATAAAAATAACCTATTTAGATCATTCTTCTCAGCTTATAAAGCACTTGCAAATACAAAGTAACATTTCAACATCACAACTACTATCCAAATTATTATTCTCACTTAAAGGAAACAGACATAAAAGGCAACCCCATTACAACTCAACACATGAGGGGGCCTCAAAAAGGTCCATGGGGGGAGAGAGGGAAGGAGAGAAAAATCCTTTTCTTTTCCTTTCTTTTTAAAAATCATTTTATTGGGGACTCGTATAACTTGTATCACACTTCATACATCCATCCATGTGTCAAGCACATTTGCATATTAGTTGCCATCATCATTTTCAAAACATTTGCTTTCTACTTGAGCCCTTGGTATCAGCTCATTTTTCTACCTCCCGTACAAACTCTTGATGACTTATAAATTATTGTTATTGTGTCATGTCTTACACGGTCTGATGTCTCCCTTCACCCACTTTCTTGTTGTCCACTCCCAAGGAGGGGCTTATATGTAGATCACTGTGATGGAAGTCCACCCCCCTTTTCCTCCTGGTATCACTACTCTTAATGGTCCTGAGGTGTTTATCTGTCCTAGATTTCCTGTGTTTCCAGCTCTTAACTGTACCCATGTACTACATCCTGTCTAGCCAGAAAAATCTAATAATTTCTTAATTCCATTGTTCATTGAAACTCCTGAAGCCCCTCATACTTTCCACAACCTCATTGATCCCAAAGGTAAAATCAAGCCAGCAGAAATAAGGAAATGCACCTGTGGGCAATGATGCCTAAAAATAAATAAATAAGGAAATGCTTGTTTTGAAATGTTACTGCTTCGGATTGTTAAAGAAATCAGCCTTAATAACCAGCAGCTCAAAGCATGGACAGTGAGAGCAAGGTCTTCTCACTTGGGAAAATAAGGCACTAAACCCTCAGCCTCCTGCCCAAGGGTAAAGTCATGCACCTGGCAAACAACAGTGGCCCAGTCAAAACACTCACTGGCTTGAGGACCAGTTCTTGATTTTTATCAATATTCCTGCAGAATAAGAACCCAAGACTTCCAATTTAAGACCTCTATCTAAAGGTTCAAAGGAGGAAGACAGATAAGCCCAAAAGCACCAGGTAAAGAGGAAAGAACAAAACAAAACACCTCAAAAGAAATTATAAACTACATTTTGGAAGTATTTTTAAAAACAATATATACATGTAAGTTATTTTAAAAATTGAGCTAAATCCTAGGAAAAACCCCCACAATTAACAGGAAAATAAGTTCAATGGAAATTACTATACAAGCATGGAGTCCCTGAGTGGTGCAAATGGTTGTTAGCACATTCATCTACTAACCAAATGGTTGGTGGCTTGAATCCACCCAAAGGCACTTTGTAGACAAGCCCTGACAATCTATTTGCAAAAACATCAGTCACTGAAAGCACTATGGAAGCCAAAATTCTATGACCTGGGAATTGACCCTCTAGCAAGTGGCTAGCCAAATGTAGTGCAAAGATCAAGAAGTTCGTGCTCGCTTTGACAGCACATACACTAAAATTGGAACAATGGTCCCCGTGCAAGGATGACACGCAAATTCGTGAAGCGTTCCATATTTTAAAAATAAATTTAAAAAATTTTAAAAGATCAAGAATTTGAAAATTATAAAAAGACTATGGTCTTAAGGTTCTAAAATTCACCTCTAAGCTCTTTTATCTATCATGTTGGTTACACAGAAATGCAGACAAAATTCACGATTAAAGGGTTTACTGAGGCAGTGAGACTTGCAGGGAGGTTATTTATCAGGACAGGTTGTATACTTTCAAGTCTGATAATAAATGCCCAAAGGAACTTATCTCTCTGCTATCAGCATTAATCCAAAAGCATTCATCTGGCTCAAATTCTGTGGGTCAGCAAACTCGGGTCCCTGAATTAGGTGCCCAGAGGCATCATACTGGGCCAGCAAGCCAGCCTCCTGCACAAAAGCACTCAGCTTTACTTGCTCCAGGCGGTGAGTAGCCCAATACCATGTTCCATGCTCAGGCTCCTGGCTCTGCTGCTGCTGCTCCTCTGATGGTACAGCTGTCCTGGAGGTTCAGGATGCAAGGTTTGCAGGTCCAGAGTATAAGCTCCACTCCCAGCTATTGCTTCTCAGGGGGCTCATTTTATACATGGCAGGGTAGCACTCTGGAGAAGCGGCTGTGCAGTTACTCACAAGTGAATTCTGTCTCTATCTTCGCCACCTTCCTCACCAGGTCCAGGCAGGAAAAGATTGCTTGATGGGAGCTGGAGATTTTGGCAAAAAGAGTTACACCAAAAAATTCACTGCCCCTGCAGATCTTAGAGAGTCATGAAGGTGCTTTGAAAAGTTTCCAGAAAACTTAGAAGAGTAAAGCACAACGAATGTGTTACGGAAGCAGTATCTGAACATTAGGAAAATAGCTACTTCATCCAGAAGAAAAGGAATCCAGATCAGCTATGTCACTTGTCTCAGTAATAGGCAGACTGGCTGGTTTGCTACAAATTACCAGAGAGATGGAGGGAAATCTAGGTAAAATAAACTGTTATATGCATTAGTGAGCTCAAAAAGAATTTAGATAAATCTCAAGATCACCCTTTTGACGCATTTAAAAATTCAATGAGTTTAATAAAAAAAAAAAATTAAAGTGAAGGGGAAATACTCACGGATGAAGCATCCAGTGAATTAATTTCCTCTGAACCAGCCCCGGGATGTGAAGTCTTACGTTCACAGAGTGCAAAGTGGGTAATGGTCGATGCAGTCAGGTGGGTAGGTTAAAATGTAACACTTTTTTACTTGATCTCCTTTTGATCCATTTTAAACTTGCTCTAGTTTTTAGTATTTTTGGTTTTCTTTTCAACTGGGGTTTTTCTATTTTATTTGGGTTTGTAATTTTTTTTGACTCTTTGTTTCTGTATGTTTTTTGAGCATATGAAACCCAGTAATTGGGTTAATGGTTTACTGGGGATACGATAGAAACACTGTGGGGAAATGGGAAGCTAATAACAAGGAATACAAGAAAGAAGAAAATGTTCTAAAATGGATGGTGGTGATAATTGTGCAATTCTTGATATGATTGAGTGAGTGAATTGTATGATATTTGGAATGTGTTCCAATAAAATTGCTTATAAAATTTTTAAATCCCAAGGCCAAAATTAAAAAAGTTCTAACAGCCATCTAGCTGAGAAGCAACAAAGCCCACATGGAAGAAGCACACCAGTCTGTGTGTGATCACAAGGTGTCAATAAGAACAGTTATCAGGCATCAAAGAACAAAAAATTCTATCATTGTGAATGAGAGGGAGGGCAGAGTGGAGACCCAAAGTCCATCTGTAGGCAACTGGACATCCCCTTACAGAAGGGTCCTGGGGAGGAGACGAGCCAGTTAGGGTGCAGTATAGCACTGATGAAACATACAACTTTCCTCTAGTTCTTCAATGCTTCCTCCCTCTCCCTCCCACCCCCCAAAAGATCCCAACTCTACCTTACAAATCTGGCTAGACCAGAGAAAGTACACTGGTTCAGATATTAACTGGAAACACAGGGAATCCACGAGAGATAACCCTTCAAGACCAGTGTTGAAAGTGGTAATACCAGGTGGGTGTTGGGAAGGTGGGGTAGAAAGGGGGAACCAATTACAAGAATCTACATATAACCCCCTGCTGGGGGGTGGACAAAAGAAAAGTGGGTGAAGGGAGACATCTGACAGTGTTGGACATGACAAAATAATAATAACTTATAAATTATCAAGGGTTTCTGAGGGAGGGGGACCATGGAGAGGTGGGGAAATGAGGAGCTGATACCAAAGGTTCAAGTAGAAAAAAAATGTTTTGAGAATGACGAAGGCAACAAATGTACAAATGTGTTCAACACAATGGGTGGATGGATGGTGACAAGTTGTACGAGCCCCCCCAAAAATGATTTTTTGTGTGTAGGCATCACTGCCCCCCTGCTGGGAGTAGAAGGCCCAGCCTTGCTCCTGGAGAGCTGCTGCTGGATTTGAACCGCCAACCCTGTGGGCCACAGTCCCGAACACAACCACTACGCCACCAGGCTTCAGCCCAATAAAATGATTTTTTAAAAAAGTTATAGAACAGTACTGAACCCTATGACCTTGAGCTAGATCCTCAAAGGTCTAATTCCCCAGTGAAGGGCTTGTGTTAGAAAGTGGAAGCAAGGAAAATTGTCTTCTCTTAAGACACATGTGCACAGGACTTTAAAGAAAGGTTTTCTTGAGATCTGTAACCCACGCCAGAGCCATCAAAGGTAAATTACACCTCCTGCTGTCTGGAAAATCCCTAACCAGAAAGTCGATAGTTAAGAGACAGATTGCCAGACCAGATTTAAAAACAAAAAAACAGAAAACTAAAATGTATAAGCTACACGTTATTTATAAGTAAACAAGTTTGTAAAAGTATAGAAAAAAAATAATCCGTACCATTTCAAAGACGGTTTCACATCTAAGAAGGGTAGGTGAAATCCTACCTATTTGAACTTTGCAATTCCTCCCATTTAAAAATTGATTGCTATTATTTCCTTTAGCATGTTTGTATGGTAGTAATGTGATAAATTACCACAACCACTGTAAGCTGTGACATATTGAGGTGGCTGCAAGGTACTGTGTTGCTGGAAACTTTGCCACAGTATTTTACATACTAACTAGGCTACCCCCAATGAACCAGTTACAGCGGTGCTTTCAGACTAAGAACAGACTAGGAAGAATAAGGGATCTACTTTTAAAGCATCAGCCACTGAAAACTTTATGAATAATAGCTGAACTATGAGTCAGAACTAACACGCTGGCAGTGTGTATTTTAAATCATGTAATCCAGGGCCAGATAAGCCCCTCAGGTTGCAAGGTACCCAAAATATGACAGGAGATGCTGCCTGCTCAAAGCTGATTCCATCTTTTTTTGTTGTTTGTTTTTTAGGCATCACTGCCCTCTGGTGGTGGGAGTAGGAGGCTCAGTCTTTGCTCCTGTGAGCTGGAATTGAACCTCCATCCCAGTGGGCCACGCGCAGTCCCGCGCACAACCACTACGCCACCGGGGCTCAGCCCCCGATTCCATCTTAATAACATGGGTAGAGCACAATTTTCAAGACTTTCATTTGCTGAGAAAGTACATTTCAAAATGAGAATGGCTACAAATAGCCATTCAAAATGGGAATAAGAAAGCATGAATTAGGGCTGAGCCCCAGTGGCGTAGTGGTTGTGCACGGGACTGTGGCCCGTGGGGCTGGGCCTCCTACTCCCACCACCGGAGAGCAGTGATGCCCCCCCCCCCGCAAAAAAAAAAAAAAAGAAAGCATGAATCTAGAAAAAATGAAGTCATCAGAAATGAAATGGAACACTTAAAGATCAATTATCTTATTGAAGTAGACCGAAATGGGCCATTAATCATATGGTTTACTAAACTGAGAACAACAAATTCTAGAAGAACCATGCGACAGAGAGGCTACAAACGTGAAGATCTTGAAGTACAACATGACAGGTTAGTACCCATACATGTTACAAGAAAGACCAGCTAATATGACTACTTTCAAATTTGTGTACCCACCGCTAAAGCCAAAGATGAAAATATTAAAGAATGCTATCCATTTCTTCAATCAAGATGTTTAATTTAAAAAAAAGGGGGGGGAAGGGGAGGGTTGTTTTTTTTTTTTTTAAAGAGGAGCTTGTATCAAGGGTTCAAGTGGAAAATATTGGGAAATGTATGTGGAAATATGTGTGCAAATGTGCTTGATACAAATGATGTACTGAATGTTGCAGTAGCTTTAAGAGCCCCCAATAAAATTAAAAAAATAAATAAATCAAATGTTAAAAAAAAAAGATGTAATGATAATTATTGGTAGGCATATGGAAACTCACACAACTTCATGGGCATCAATTCAAAACTGACTCACGGGGACCCTATAGGGCAAGGTAGACCTGCTCCAGTAAGCTCCTGAGGCTGGAGCCGTGTATCAGAGTAGAAAGCCCTGCCATCTTTCTCCAGCGACCAACCGTTCGGATAACAGCACAGTGAGTAACGACTGCCACGCCAGTGCTCCTAGAGGTGGGAAAGCTGGAAACAAGGAGGAAAGCTGCAGAGCTGGAAAGACAGCTGTGGGCCAAGAAATGAAGTGGGAGATCGTGGGACAGAATTTTGCAAGACTGATCACTTCTTTGTTATAAACCTTTTCCAACAAAATAAAGAATGACTACGCATATTGAATGTGGCCCTCACTAGATGGAATATACGGGAACCAATTGACAACATCTGTCACTGCGTGGAAATCTACTTGATGGCAGTGATTTTAAATAAATTATTGGGGAGATGAGGGTGGGAGGAGATGCTGAAAACAGACTCAATACATGCACATTAGTGACCAAGGACCACATTAGTTGTAGAATACAACACAAGAAAAGCAAGAGGTCATTAAAAAGACAAGAAAGAAAGGAAACACCAAAGGGGATGTCAGAAGAGATTAAAACTTGCTCTGGAAACTTGAATAGCTAAAGCAATTGGAAAAAAATTACGGAAAAGAACTGAACAGAAAATACCAAAAGACAGCTTAAAAAGACAATGTCAAGTATTACAATGAAATATGCAAAACCTGGAGTTAACCAAAAGAAAGAATGCAGCCAGCATATCTCAAGCTGAAGGAACTGAAGGAAAACTTAGGCTTCGTATACTCATATGGAAGGGCTGGATATGTAAAACAATGAATGATGACGAAAGCATCAAAAAGAACCAGACTGAATCTACAAAGTCAATGTGCCAGAAAAGAATTGGTCAACGTTCAGTCATTCCAAGAGGTGGCAGATGATTAAGAACCAACAGCACTTGGGGTAGAAGTCACACTTCATGGAAGGCATATGAAAAACAAGGCTCCAGGATTTAATGGAATAGCGATGGAAATATTTCAACTAACTGATGTGGTGCAGGAAGCAGTCAAGACAGTAATAAAAAAAAAATTACCTTTGGCGGTTCAAATCCCACAGCAGCAAGGTTGGGCCTCCCACTCCTACCAGAGGGCATTGATGCCTTAAAAAAAAAAAAAAATTTTTTTTTTTTGGAAGACAGTTCCATATTTGTACCTTATTTTTTCTAAAAAAGGAACCCAAATAGAATGTGGAAATTATCAAATAATTAATGCTAGTAGAATTTTGCTGAAGACATTTAAATAATGGTCGCAGCAGTATATCAATAGGAAGCTCCCAGATATTCAAGCTAGATTTAAAAGAGGACTCTCATTCCAAATGAGGAATATTATTGCTGACGTCTGAGGGATCTTGGCTGAAAGCAGAGACTATCAGGAAGATGTTTACTTGGGTTTTAATGACTATGCAGAGGCATTCAACTGTGTGGATCATAACCATCTATGGATAACATTATAAAGAATGGGAATTTCAGAATACTTTACTGCACTCAAGTGGAACCTATACTTAGACCGAGTCGAGTCAGTTATTCGAACAAAACAAGGAAATACTGAGTGGTTTAAAAGCAGGAACGGTGAGCCTCAAGGTTGTATCCTCCCCCTCCACCCCCCGTGCCCTCTCAGGCTTGTATCTTTTTGCAGCATTTAGTCAACATGTACACTGAAGCAAATAATTCAAGAAGCTAGACAATAGGAAAAAACTAGGCATCAGAATTGGGGAAAGAATTATTAATAACTTGTGATATGCAGGTGACACAACTGTGCTTACAGAAAGTTAAGTGAACTTGGAGAACTTGCTGGTAAGAGTATAAACTACAGTATGGCGTATAACTCAATGTAAAACAAATCCTCAAAATTGGACAAATAAACATGATAAGGGAAAACCATGTAAAGTTGTCAAGGATTTCATTTTGCTTAGATACACAATGGAAGTAGCAGTAAAAAAAAAATATATATATATATCAAACTGGGCAAATCTGCTGCATTAGCCTCTTAAGAGTTGCAGAACAAAGTTGTCACTTTGAGGGTTATGAACCAATCCATAGTATTTTCAATCCCTAATGAAAAAGGAGGACTCAAGAAGAAATAATGCATATGAATTATGATATTGGTGAAGGTCTGAGGGGCCCTGGCGGCAGGTAGGCTATGCATTGGGCAGTAAACACAAGGTCAACAGTTCGAAAACACCAGCCACTGCAAGAAAAGTTCATGGCTTTCGACTGCCATAGAGATTTAGTGTCAGGAATCCAAAAGGACAGTTCTACTCTATCTTTTACAGGGTCAATATGAGCCCGAATCCACTGGTGGCAGTGAGTGAGTGAGTGAGTCCTTTTCCAGGGACTTGTCTCTCCTGACAGCATATCCAAAGTATTTGAGACCAGTCTCTGCTAAGGAGCATTCAGGCTGTATTACTCCCCATACAGACTTGGTTCTTGTCCAAGGTGCTTCAGCCTCCTTCCCCAATCACTCACTCACTCAGCACTACACCACCGGGGCTCAGCAAAAACCAAAGTTAAAATTAAACTTGATAGGGCTGAGCCCCGGTGGCATAGTGGTTGTGCGCAGGACTGCGGCCCACTGGGATGGAGGTTCAATTCCAGTAGTGGGGCTGGGCCTCCTACTCCCACCACCAGAGAGCAGTGATGCCCGCCCCCCCCCCCCAAAAAAATTAAACTTGATAATACAAAAAAGGTTCTTATTAAAACATCTAGTAAATTAATAAGTCAAACCAGAGTAGAGTGGGTCCAAGTTCACACTGCTGTATGAACACTCGCTGCCAAGAGGCCATGCTGATGCCCAGCGACCCCTTGTGGGTCTCTGAGACCACACTGGTGATGAGAGTAGAAAGGCCAGCCTTTCTCCTTCAGAGCAGCTGCTGGTGGTTTCGAACAGCCAACCAAGAGGATGGCAGCACAACTCATAGTCACACTACGCCACACCAGGGCTCCTTAATTTATGAATGGTGTCTTAGAAAAGAGAACATAGGGAAACAGACACATGTAGGAAAAGCAAAAAACCAAGCCAAACCAAAAAAAAATTAGGGTAACAGAGACAGATACATAAATAGGCATCAATTTAATGGCCAGACAGGGCATGGGGCAGTTCCTCTGTCAAAGCCTTAAAGAGGCATCTGTTCCCTTAAAGAGGCTCTCTCCCTCTCATGGGAGGAAGAATTCACGCCAAAGTCTGGTTTGTGATCCAAGTGAGTTTTATGACCGTTAGAAGCAGTTTCAGGTTCAGTTTCAGCAGTAAATGGAACACAAGCCAGACGGAGTCCGTGGCACAGTGGCGGAGCTGTGGCCTGGCAGGTAGCAGCGGCTGGCAAAGAGCACCAGAGCACCACTTCTGGCCTTTTCAATGCAGGAAGTGTGGTTGATGACTCTGGTCCACCCCATTGGCTAACTGAATTCACCTGGTTTAGATGGCCAATCCAGATATAATACCCACCTAGGTGTACCACCCCTTCCCGGCTAGGGGCTAGAACCGAACAAACTGACACAGTTGATAACCTGCTATTTTGTCTTCAGCCTTCACAACTGCGAGGAGAAAATGTCTGATCTTCAAAACCACCTGTTTAGTAGTATATATCTATGGTCCAATGTGTAAAGAGCTTGGACCTCATCACTCTCAGCCTCACAAAAGGAAAAATGTTTAAAATAATATGTTTATACCTGAGTACAAGCTGACCCTATTAACAGCTGAGGCACCTAATTTTACCATTAAAACTGCATTAAGGGCTGAGCCCCGGTGGGACTGCGGCCCACTGGGACGGAGGTTCAATTCCAGCAGTGGGGCTGGGCCTCCTACTCCCACCGCCGGAGAGCAGTGATGCCCCCCCCACCCCCCGCCAAAAAAACAAAACAAAACAAAAAAAACTGCATTAAAAATGTACTGAAAACTTGCCTTACACAGGAGTATATATGGTAAAGGTAAAAATACAATCGCTGAAGATAAATGGATACAGAGGCAAACAGTAGTAGAAACGATGGGGCCCTGCTACCAAATGATTCAATGTCTGGAGTCTCAGAGACCTGAAGATAAATGAGTTGCCAGTCAGCGCAGAAACAGCAAAGCCCACATGGAAGAAGCACGCCAGCCTGTGTGATCAAGAGGGGCTGAAGGGAGCAAGTCTTGAGCATCAAAGAACAAGAATCACATCATTATGAATGAGGGGGAGAGCAGGGTGGGGACCTAAGGCCCACTGATGGGTAATTGGTTACCCCTTTACAGGGGAGTTATGGGGAGCAGACAGACCAGGCAGCTGGGCAGCGATGATGCAGACAGTTTTCCTCTAATTCCTAAAGCCTTCCTCCCCTCCCCCGC
>PVJH01006542.1:0-13368 GCA_004026705.1 Nesogale talazaci | reverse complement strand
CTGCAAGGATATACACATAAGCTCCTATTGGAAGGACGGGCATCAAGTGTGTTGGGGGAGAGGTCGGGCAGTGTAAGATATGACAGAACAATAATAATTTATAGAGTATTGAGGGTTGGTGGGGAGGGGAGAGCAGGGGAAGAGGAAAGGATGGAAAAGTCAAATAAAGGACTCAAGGGGAAAGGCGGATGTTTGGAGAATGATGACAGAAACGAACATGTGAAGGTGCCTGGCACAGTTTGTTTATTTATGTATTGAGAAAAACGATGTACGAACCCCCAATAAAACGATTTTTAATTTTTTAAAAAAGGTAAAAATCAACAGCTCTTTATAGATTCATCAAGGAATTGGGGCCACAAGGAAAGCTGACATGATGGAAAATGGAGAAGTACAGGTGACCAGGACTGATCACACAGGAGTAGATGCAAACAGGTAAGAACAAACCAGCTGTGATTCACAAGTTGCCGGAAGAGAACTGTGAAGCACACTTTATGAACTTTTTTTTTTTTAAAGAAAACATTTACTAAGTCTTAAAAGAGACAAAGACCACGCGGAGGAGACAAGCCAGTCAGGGCGTAGCAATGATGAAACATACAACTTTCCTCTACTTCTTTAATGCCTCCCCCGCCCCTCCATCGTGATTCCAATTCTACCTTACAAATTTGGCTAGCCCAGAGGATGTACACTGGTACAGATAGGAACTGGAAATACAGGGTATCCAGGACAAATGAACCCCTCAGGACTAGCGGTGACAGTGGCGATACCAGGAGGGTAGAGAGAAAGTGGGGTACAAAGGGAGAACTAATTACAAAGATCTCCATATAACTTCCTCCCTGGAGGACAGACAACAGAAAAGTGGGAGAAGGGAGACGACAGACAGTGTAAGACATGACAAAATTATAACGTATATAATTATCAAGGGTTCAAGAGGGAGGTGTGGTGGGAGGAGGGGAGTGAGGAGTTGATACCACGGGCTCAAGTAGAAAGCACATGTTTTGAGAATGATGATGGCAACAAATGTACAAATGTGCCTGACACGATGGATGGATGGATAGATTGTGATAAGAGTTGTAGGAGGCCCCAATAAGATGATTTTTTTTTTTTTTTACAAAGAGGGACAAAAACAATACACAGATATAGACACGTCATCTGGATGAGGGAAACTACCCATTAGGAGCTTGCAATGACGCTCAAGGATCCATTCAGCTACCAAGCTTTACAAGACCATAGGAGAGCAAAGGGACACAAGAGCATGAATGGTGGCAGATCCATACTTCAGTTACGGAACCATAACTGGAAGAGGGGCAGTTAGATAGATGGATTTATGAAATTGGTCCAGGGTTCCTGACCACGCAGTCAGGTGAAACTGAAAAGAAGACATCCTGAGCATGCCCAGTATGTGACTTCCATGAAGGACACAACTTGGGCAAGCCCCTCAGAGGTATACTGTCCCTCCCTGAGGGGTGGAGGCAAGCCACTCTCTAAGACAGGGGTTCTCGACCTGTGGGCCGCAACCTCTTTAGGGGTCGAATGACCCTTTCACAGGGGTCTTCTGATCCATAACAGTAGCAAAATTATAGTGATGAAGTAACAACAAAAATAATTTTATGGTTGGGGGGGGGGGGGCGGTCACCACAACATGAGGAACTGTATTACAGGGCCGCGAGGCATTAGGAAGGTTGAAGACCACTGTTCTAAGGCACTCAGCCAGAGGGCAAGATTATCTACACCCTTGGTCAACAACCACAAAGCAGTAATGAGAGGTTCCGCTTATGTGGGGTCTCTCCATATGGATTTTGGGCTGTCACTGCCATCTATAGCCTTTTGGAAACCAGATGCTCAGAACCTAGGCTCTAATACAAAAATGCCTCGCATCATAAAATAACATTATTATTAATTCTTTGATCACACAGACTGGTGTGCTTTCATGTGCATTCAGCAAATACCTTTGATGGCTACTTGTTAAAAAAAAAAAAATCCTTTGGGACAGAGTCCCAGTGGCGGAGTGGTTGTGTGCAGGACTGCGGCCCACAGGGTTGACAGTTCAAATCCAGCAGTAGCTTTCCAGGTGCAAGGCTGGGCTTCCTGCTCACAACCAGGGCAGTGATGCCCCCCCCCCCCCAAAAAAAAAAGTCCCTTAAGACCTCAGACAATACACTCTCTGATAGCTGGGATCCATCTCCTTTCTTGAACTTTTCTGTTTATCACGCTCTCTTTTGTGTGCTTTTCCCCTCCTCTATCTTAGTTCAGACTGAGTTTTCCCTTTTCCTTTTTTTAATCCAAGATTGTGGAAGCGTACATTCTGTTGTCGTGAATATACAGACACATTTGTCCCTGTATTTATTATATCATAAAATAACATGTCTTGTAAGATCTTGCCACTTCCATGAATAAGGCATCTTCATCATAGATTTTCCCTACCCAGTTCATTGCCCTACATTCTGTGAACACATATTCTGGAGGGTCCTGACGTTAAAGAGTGTTTTGTCTTTTTAGGGAATCTTTTCTCAGGGGTATCAGTAAACACCACTACAACAGTCTCGGTCCTGTTTAAAAAAGGTCTAACTATGTTTTCTTAATAGCTTTCATTCTCTATTCCTTATGTATGTGGGGGCTTCCAAAAGTTTCCAGGTAAAATGGGGTTGAAAGATAATGGGAGTTTTTTTTATTTTAATTAAAAATCATTTTATTAGGGCCTCGTATATAGTTTTTCCAATACATAAATAAACATGCTGTGGCAAGCACCCTCGCACGCCCACTGCCGTCATCATTCTCCAAACATCTGCCCTTTCCCCCAGGCCCTGGTGTCAGTTCCTCCAACCCCTCCCCTGTTCCCCTGCTCTCCCTCCCCCATCAACCCTCAATACTTTATAAATTATTATTGTTCTGTCATTATCTTACCCTGCCCGACACCTCCCTCAACCCACTCCCCCATGCCCGTCCTCCAGACAGGAGGTCATATGTAGATCCTTGCAGTTGGTTCGCTAATGGGAGTTTTTCCAGACATTTTGAAACCTCCTTGTATGCAACCCCATCTGATTATTTGAATTCTTAGACTTAGGCATGCTTACTTTGGCCTGAAACTCAGGTGATTGTGTTGGGGTTTTAAACAGGTAATAATGCGGGCTGAGCCCTGGTGGTGTGGTAGTTATGCGTGGGCTGCAATCCACGTGGTCAGCAGTTCAAAGCCAGCAGCTCTGGATTGGGCTTTCTTCTCTAGTCCTATAAACAGCTACAGTCTCAGAAACCCACAGGGGTCTGTTCTACGTCAGCACTGACTCAAGGGCACAGAGTTCATATTGTATGTGATGACATGCTTGCTTTAAAAACATCCTACCTCTGTCTTTAAGGACCGGTAAATGCTTAAGAGTGGCTGAATTGAGGAAGTGATGGTAAGTAATTTTGAGAACAAAAAATACAGCGCTGTGTTAAACAAAGTTCTCTTGCCTAAGATGGCTAATAATTGAAATGTCTATCATGGTAATGGTTTCTGACTTATCTTTTAAAAGAAAAATATAGAAAAGAGATTGGCTTTAAAAGGCAAACAAAAAAGTCTTAATGTAGATCAGAGATGATAAAAATGTGACTGTGAAAGCACAGTGAAGCTGAGGGGAGGAGAAAGAAGTCAAAATACAAGTGACATCTTCCCTAGCAGCACTGTTGGTATCTCTCTGGTAGCTAATAAACCATTTTTTTCTTTTTTTCAGTATTCAAACGAATTTAATTTACATTCTACGTTTGAGACCAGATCATACTTCATCCATTTAAAGCATGCACGGATTGAGGGATTCTGTATTTGCTTGAATTCCTCTTGTGTTTGCCCTTTTTAAAAATCATTTAATTGGGAGCTCTTACAGATATTATCACAACCCACAATTCAATTAGATCAAGCATAATTGTACGATTGCTGCCACCATCATTTTGAAAACATTTTCTTTCTTCTTGATCTCTTTGACATCATTTCTCCTTTGTCCCCTCACTCCCCAAAGTAAACCAATTCTATTCTTTCCTCCCCACCCCAGCCCCGCCCCTAGATCTCAGGCTTCACTGAGTGAATTGAACATAATAAATGTCTGTGAACTGTAACTTTTAACTGGATGAAGTCAAAGGAAATTTAGCAAAATTCTGCTGTTTTTCCTTTCTAACTTTACCATCTAACATTTACTAACTTTACTTTCTAACATTTACCAACAAACAGGTGACTTTAAGAATGGGTAAAATTCAACCCGAGATGCTCCACATAAAATGGAAAGGACAACGTGTAGAAGTCCAGATGTGGCACATAACATACGTTAGCCATTCAGTGTGGCAGAGCTCTAAGAGGGCAGGGAGGGAGGCCAAGGAGACAGAAAGAAATATATCAGGAATGGAAAGGCTTATTCATCGTGTTCCAACCAAATAAAACCATTGGAATTTTTAAAAGAAGAAATGACATTATACAATTAGTGTGGCAGTCATGTAATCCTGTCCATTTCTGAATTGGGAGTGGAAGGGTGGAGTCTAGCCTGTCAATCTAGAGATAGTCAATGTGCCCTCTGTGTGGGCATGGCTTTCTCCTGAGAATTCTGGGAAATCTCACAGTATTTCCTCTTGGAGATGAGATACTTATGACTCAGTCTCTTGCAGCAGCCCTACTGACAAGATGGCAGCATGCTGATAGACCCTGAGTCCTGGAAACTGGAGGAGCTAGAGAAGCCAAAAGGGCTTACTCTGATGGAACCAGACCTCTGGGGACAGAAAAGCCACATAGAGACTCCTGCCAGTGCCAAGATGCTTGAGAAACCACAGAGCCACCCCTTCCAGCGCTGAGATGCTTCTATCACCATGGATACATAAGACTCTATACCCACTGGCTGGTGATTGTTCTGGCCTCATTGCATGTGCCTCATGAATCTGAAGAAGACTTTATAGACTGGTATTGGACATATGAGCTGATATCAGACTTGTGGGTTTGGACTGGACTGGGTTGGGATGCTTTCTCAATGTTCCATTCCTCTTACATATAAACTTCTCCCTTATATACATGCATATGTGCGTTTATGAATTTGTTTCTCTAGTCTTCCCGGACTAACACAATTAGCCTTTTATAAAAAGCACTCTAGCAATAGTGAAAGAATGGACCATAACTAAAAGCAAGAATAAATGTTGGTCATGAACCAGCTGATGGTAGCCAGAGAAGCAGAGGGAGTGAAGGACAGGGAGAGAGTCCCAAGAGTTAGGAAGGAGAACTGGTTCGCTCAAGGGTAAGACAAAATGAGAACTCCATGTTACCTTCCAAAGGTCTGGTTTTTGGTAAAGTGACACTGCCGGTCATTGAGATAAGAACTAAGAACCGAGCTGGGGAGAGGATGAGCTCCGTTTTAAAATATGCGGCTGCCTGCAAGGGTTTCAGGTGTCAACATCAACAACTACCCCAAGCCAAAAAATCTGGATCCAGCTAGTCTCTCTGCCCCTGCGGAACCGCTGACAGCAGGGGCAGAGAGGAGGACACGCAGGGGGATTACAACCACCCCGTTAAAGCGATGGAGCGAGGAGCTGGAGATCGGGCTATCAGACATGTATTTGGAAGAATCATCAGCTAAAGGGTGTGGGGCTTCGTTGATTAATGAAAATATCCATGATGGGTGTACAATTCTGTGCCAATACTAAAATTTAAGTGGGCAGCTTACATGTAGGAGGTGTTGAACTTGTGAATTTTATCTCCTAACGCTGCTTAAAGGAGCCTTAGTGGTGTACTGGGTTACCAAACGTCAGCAGTTCAAACCCTGTGGGAGAAGGATGAAGCTGTTTCTGTGCGTAACAATTTACGGCCTAACAAACAGTCTATGGGGTGGCTACGAGCCACGATGACTCCATGGCAGGGGACGGGGGGGAGGAGTGAGGGTGGCCCAATGGTTAAGGATCCTGCTAGCCCATCAGCCTCTGCGCGGGGGAAAGATGTGGCAGACTGCCTTCACAAAGATTTGCCACTCGGAAAAGCTTATGAGGCAGTTCTATCGTATAGAGTCACAATGAGTCAAAATCAACTCACACGCCATGAATTTTTGTTGTTGTTTTTAACGGAGTTTAGATTTTAAGATTTTGCTTTGGGGGCAGATTTTGCTTTGTTATGAATCCATAACAAATGCCTATGCTAAAAAAGAAGACAACTACAAAGCTAAGAACATTTCCACCTTGTTGTTAGTTGCAGTTGGGTTGATTCCTGCACAAGGTGGACCCCTGTGTGACAAAGTGGAGTTCTCTTGACTGTAATCTTTGCAGAAGCCCAGCAACAGGCCTGTCTTCCAGCTAACTCCTGGATGGGTTTGAACTACCAACATGTAGGTATGTAGTTTGCACCATGAGAGACCTCCATTTCCATCTTCAGACACTGCAAACTCAACCTAAAGCAAGCAGAATGAAGGCCCCAATAAAGATCAGGGCCGATATTAATGAGATAAAGAATATAAAAGGAACAAAGAGAGTCAGAGAAACCAGACACTGGTTCTTTGAAAAGACCAACAAAACGGACAAAGTTTTAGCTGGACTCCTCAGGGAGAAAGAGAGAGAATTCCCATTGCGTAGTCAGAAGTGGGAGTGAGGGTACTACTAACCACCTTATTAGCAATATCCAGTGCCATCAGGTCAGGTTTTGAATCACAGAGGCACCACCTGGCAGAGGGGCGTCGACTCCCAGGTTTGTCAGGCTATCATCTTGCATGGAAGCACACTGCCAGGTCTCCTCTCCCACAGCAGCTGTGTG
The DNA here is from genome assembly GCA_004026705.1 of Nesogale talazaci. NCBI lineage: Eukaryota > Metazoa > Chordata > Mammalia > Afrosoricida > Tenrecidae > Nesogale > Nesogale talazaci. Next base: position 6,626 of record PVJH01006542.1, on the reverse strand, counting down.
GGTGGGTTTAAACTGTCAATCTATATCAAAAAGAGTTGTACAATCATTGCCAGAACCAGTTTTAGAATATTTACCTATTTTTTGTACTCGTTCTTCATGTATTCTAACTGTGGCAAAAAAATACACAGTAAACTATTCTCCAATTCAATAACCTCCACAGGTACAGTTCAGTGTCCTTGATTATACTCCTTGTGTTATACAACTATTATGGATATCCTTTTCCAAATTAGTCCACCACCACCATCATAAAATTAATGCCTCCTCATAGGAGAAAGGTAAAAGGAAACAGGAAGGATCTAGGAAGCAGAGCTATGGATAGAGGTATAAACATAGGTGTGTACATATGTAAATACACTAATTCACCAAAAATAAAGGTATTGGCCTATCTACATACATTTATATGTCAATACACTGAGGTAGTAGATGGCTTCAGGCCTCTGTTCATACCCTTCCTCAATACAAGAATACTTTGTTCTAACAAACTGCGCATCTGAGATGCTCATCTTCCTGGCACAGTCACTGGTGGTGTCTGGCTATCAAAAGTTATAGTGCCTGGGGTCTTAAAGGCTTGAAAGTAAACAAGCAGCCATCTAGTTCAGAAGCAACAAAGTCCACATGGAAGAAGCACACCAGCTTGTGTGACCACGACGTGTGGAAGGGATCAGGCATCAAAGAACTAAAAATTATATCATTATAACTGAGGGGGAGTACAGATTGGGGGCCCAAGGCCCATCAATAGGTGAAGTGACATGCCCTTACAAAGGGGTCATAGGGAGGAAATGAGCCAGTCAAGGGACAGTGTAGTAACAATGAAATATGCAACTTTCCTCTCGTTCTCAAATGCTTCCTCCCACCATCATGATTCCGATCCTACCTGAGAAATCCAGCTAGACCAGGAGATGTACCCTGAAGCCGGAAACATGGGGAATTCAGGATAGATGATGATCCCTTCAGGATCAGTGGTGGGAGTGGCGGAGTAGAAAGGGGGAACCAATTGCAGGATCTACATATAACCTCCTCTTTGGGGTACAGACAACAGGGAAGTGAGTGAAGGGACACATCAGACAGTGGACGATTTGTAAATTATTAAGGGTTCATCGGGAAAGGGAAGTGGGGAGGGAGGGGACATATGGGGAGCTGGTACTGGGGGCCTAAGTGGAGGGAGGATGTTTCGAGAGTGATGATGCCAAAAAGTGTGCAAATGTGGTCCGCATACAATTGATGTATGTATGGATCATGATGGGAGTTGTATAAGCCCCCAATAAAATAATTTATAAAAAATTTTTAAAAAGAAGGGAGAAAGGCTCAAGTAGAAAATATTTGGAAATGAAGGTGGCAACATATGTACAAATATGCTTGATATAAATGATGTATGGAATGTTCTAAGAGCTGTAAGAGCCCCCAATAAAATAAAAAGATTAAAAAAAAATACAGTGTCTGAGGTCTTAAAGGTTTGAAGTTAAAAAGGCACCATTCAGCAGAGAAGCAACAAGTCCACATGGAAGAAGCACTCCACTGGTACAAACATGGGGTCATTGGGACCGGGTAACAGGCATCAGAAGATGCACAACAAACAAACAAAAACACATTGTTGAGAACCAGGGAGGTTTGAGCAGAGACCCAAAGCCCATCTATTCCCCACTGAGGGGCCACAGGGCAGGGATGTCAAACAGGGAACCTGAATGAAGCCTCTGGCCCCTTGAGGCCTCCTCACCCCTCACTGTCGTGACCCCAGTGCTGCTTCTCAATCCGGACTAGCCTGAAGCATGTACACAGGTATAGATAAGAAACGGGAGCTCACGTCACACAGAATCCAGAATCGGGAGTGGGAATAGAGATGCCAGATCAGTAGGGGGAAGGGAGGGAGAGGATAGGAGAAAAGGGAAACTGGTCACAATGATCAACACATAACATATGCCACCCTCCAGGAGGAAGAGCAACAGGACACATAGGGAAGGAAGACAGCAGACGGTGTGATATGAAAATAACAATAACTTATAATCTACCAAGGGATCATGGGAGGGGGTAGGGAGGGGGAAAAAAGGAGCAGATACCAAGGGTGCAATGGAAAGTAAATGCTTAGAAAAGAATGAAGAAAATGTTTAAATATGCCTGATATAATTGATGTATGGATTGTAACAGGAGTTGTAAGAGTCCCCAATAAAATGATCTTTTAATAAAAATAAAAGACTTGAGAGGCCTCAGCACATAATATTAACTATCTAGTTTCCCAGAAGCCCCATGTCTGTCCCTGTAGTCAGAAAGAAAAACACTATCTCAACAACTTACAAAGTACATTTGCAAAATTATCTAATGTTAAAACAAATAAAATATTTAAGGTTTAAAAAAAAAAAGCCCCCGAAACAAAAACTCTTCTTCCTTCACCAATGGTAACCATTGGTGGCGTTTGGTTTTCCAGTAGCTATCTTGATATAGTATTCATGTATTATATCTTTCCATGGTTAAATTGCTTTTAAAACGAGGTGTATATAAATCATCACAATCAGTTCTAATGCTCTTTCCCCCTTCCCATATCCACTGTTTGCTCCCCAATCCCCCTCAACCCCCCCCCCACTTTCCCATCAACCACTGCATAAAAAAACCCAAAACCAATGCATCAATTATTGTCTCCGTGCATCACGCACTCCTTCTGTGCTTCATAAACTGGGAACTCTAACAGAAACAAAAGACAAGAACAAAATGAAACAGAAAAAAGAAAATAATACTATAAAGATAAAAATAAAGTGTAAGAAAGAAAAGACCACTAACATATTTAAAGAGCCAGAGAAGAGAGTTTTGTTCTAGAACGAGGGAGAGATACTGGAGCCTAGAGCTCGGGTGGGGTCAGAGGGAGGTCAAGTGGCCAATTGTCCTGTTATACCCCGGTTCCACTCATCATCGTCGCATCACGATAGTCTCCGTCTGGCAGTGAAGTCTGGACTTTCCAACCTTTAGGTTAGTTGCTAAGCACTTCTGTTTTGTTTTTTAGTCACTAAGAACTTAAATACTGCGCCACCATGGCTCCTTTTACAGAAATAAGAAGACTAAGGAAAAAAATGTCAATAAATTAAGCAACTTTATGGGCAAATTCCTGAAAAGATAAAAATGATTACAATGACCTAAAAACTACAACATAGCAGAACGTGTTCTGTCCTCTGGACGCTGTATACGGTGACCGCCCTTGTCTCAGGAGAAGCCTGGTGCCAAGGGAGATGAAGTTCTCTGAGGGATGCCAAGCCCACTGGTGTGGGGGAGAGAGAGACCTTCCCATGGAGCTAAGAGAGAAAGTCTTCCCTTGGAGCTAGCACCCTGGACATGGACTTGAAGCCCCCTGCCCCCAACTGTGAGAACATAAATCTGTCTGTTAAAAAGCAAAACAAATGAATGAATTGTTTCCACAATCTGAACAGGCCTATAACAAATGAAGAGACTGGATGAGGATTAACAAAGATGATCCATACAGAAAAACAGAGTCCTTAGTGCTTCAAAACATTTTCAAAACACCAGTCCTTCCCAAACTTCTAAAACACAGTAGTGTAGCAGATGAACTTGTGCTCCCCCTACAGATATTAAATCCTTATTCCTACCATCTGAGAATGCGACCCTTCTCTTTAGAAAATAGAGTTTTCCCTTTATTATAATAATGAAGTCACACTGGAGTAGGGTAGGGTCTTAAATCTAACCCCACCTGGCGCTGTCTAAAACGACGTACATATATGGGTAAGACCACGTGCAAGGTGCAAGGGATCCTGGAAACCTGTTCAAGACAAGGAGATACCCAGGTAAACCAAGGAATGCCCAGAGCGACTACCCTAGACACCCTGATTTAGACATTTAGCCTTCAGAATTATAAAACAATATATTTCTTTCTTTAAAGCCACCTCCTCAGAAAAATTAAAAAAAAAGAAAGCCACCTCCTGTGTTATTATGTACAGAATCTTAGGAAATTGAGAGACTTGAACAATTCCCAAGTCATTTTACGAGACCAGTACTATGCTGTGTGGACTGGAGGCCTGGATGGTGGAAGATAACGAGCTTGGCTGCTAACCAGAAGGTTGGAGGTTTGAGTCCTCCCATAGGTGCCTTCAGAGACAGGCCTAGCAATATATTCAAATACATAAACTTCTGAAAGTACTGTAGAACTACTCTGACCCGCTTAGGGTTCCTATGGGTCAGAACTGACTTCAGGGAAATGAGTTTGGTTATTACTCTGATGTTAAGGCCAGACAAAGACATCACTAGAAAAGAAGAGACTATCCCTGATGCATAGAGATACAAAATTCTAACAAACCTAATCTAGCAAAAGATTTATACATAATGATCTAGTGGGAGTAATCCATAAGCAGTAGTTCTAGTTAGTTAGATTAGATTTTGGTTTAAACACATGAATAATTCCTATGAATCAAGAAAAATAATATACCATCTACAATAGTCACTCAAAAGAGTCAATACTTAGGAATAAACCTAACTAGGGAAACAAAAGACTTGTAAAAAGAAAACTGGGGCATTGGGAAACAAAAAAGAACCTATACAAAAAATGGAATAGGGCTGAGCCCTGGTGGCATAGTGGTTGTGCGAGGGGCTGCAGCCCACTGGGATGGAGGTTCAATACCAGCAATGGGGCTGGGCCTCCTACTCCCACCATCAGAGAGCAGTGATACCGCCACCCAAAAAAAATGTAAAAAAAAATATATATATATATATGGAATAGTCCATGCTTACCAATTTGAAAATGCCAATACTTCCAAAGCAACCAATCAATATAATGCAATTCTGATCCATGTTCTAGCATCATTCTTTAGAGAGGTGGAAAAATTCATCACTTACATGACTACAAAGCACGACTACAGACGAACAGGATGCATTTCCCACGCAGAGCCTACTGCCCAGCCAGGGAGGTCCACAATAGCCTGGGACAATAGAAATGGAGACCCCGGGACCAACGGGGGCCACTGAGAAATGAATCCACCCACCTAGAGGCAACTGATTTTTGACAAAGGGACAAAATACATGAAACAGTGAAGAGATCACCTCTTCAACAGAGAAGACTGGCAAAATGGGATCTTCACTTGCTGAAGAATGCAACAGGATCCCTATCTCACACCATACACAAAAATAAACTCAAGGTGGGTTTGTTATTTAAACATGAACAGACTTATAAAAAGCATCAATGAAAACAGAGGGGCAGGGCTGAGCCCCGGTGGCGCAGTGGTTGTGTGCGGGACTGCGGCCCACAGGGTTGGTGGTTTCAAGTCCAGCAGCAGCTCTCCAGGAGCAAGGCTGGGCTTCCTATTTCCACCAGGGCAGTGATGCCAAAAAAGAAAGAAAGAAAAAGAGAAAGAAAACAGAGGGGCAAACTTAATGGCCCTAACTATATGTCATACACATACTATCAAAATGAAAAGCACACAGCAGATGACAAAATAGATGAGGGAGACTTTCTAAAATAAAACACTTATCTGCATCAACAGAGGCCAAACAAAACCTACAACTTGCCAGTGGTGGGAGGGGAGTGTTGGCCATCGACAGAAACGTGCCACACCTCAGAAAGAAAAAGAAGAACAATCCAATCAAACAATGGGCGGAGGACAGGAACAGAAACGTCCCGAAGACAGCCAGGTGGCCAGCAACTACAGAGAAATACTCCCAGTCACTAACCATGGATCAAAACACGAAGACACCGCTTCACACCAGCAGTGAGAGCAAAGTTAAAAACAATCACACACACACAAAAATCCCAGAATATCAAAAATTTACAGAAACCACCTGCATAAAACAACGTGCACCCGTGACCTATAAGAAACGAACCAGCTTGCATGGGACAGGTGCCTTAGTTGTGGACAACACAGTATGGTTATCAGTGCCTAATAGAACGTAGTGAGGATGGCGATGTCCTCCAATGAATGCAGGGCTACTGACCAGGAGTTAAACATGGGCGCGCTGCAATTTTAATGTCCCTTCATTGTACCTATGTGTCCTTACGGAGCCACGCGGGGCAAAAGGTTTCCTTACTGGACATCACCCGTACGGGGTCTTTTGTCTTTTCGACTGTGGCACCTAACGATTTCTCTCGAGTCTATTTACAATCTCCATCGCCTCGAGGAAGAACCTGAGGCTTTTTTGTGTGTGTGTGTGTCCTCGCAATGCCAAATAGAATAGAATAGAAACTTTAATGTCTGATGAGCTCATCTCCGAATCCGATGGCCAGCCCCCCCGCCCCCCCCCCCGCCCCTCCTCGAGAGCCGTTCCCGAGGCTGACAATCTGACAATCCAAATCCGCTGTCTTCCAAGTCCCTCCTGCCCGGCTGGGGGCCCCTTCATTGTTCTAGCAAAGCACCACGGGCGGGGAGCCCCTGGAGACTACGCGAGGGGCGCGGCGTCCGTAAGCCACACTGGTCCCCCGAGGGGCGCCCCAACTGTCTCCCAGCACCAGATCCCCCGGGGCAACCACGCTCTCCCGTGGCGCGCGCCGCCTCGGCCGCCCCGCCAGGCTCCCGCGCCGCTTCCTCCCCAAAGCCTTTCGGAACCCCCTTTCCCCCCGCCCCCCCCCCCGCCCCCCACACACACTGAACGCCTGGTATCGTCCCAAAGGCCCGGGAACCACCCCCACCCCCCGCCGCCCCCCG